>PVHX01012138.1:0-60696 GCA_004024805.1 Geosciurus inauris | reverse complement strand
TCAGAGCGGGTAGGGAGAAATGGCGTCGGAGATTCCGCGCTTAGAGAATTTCAAGAAAACCCGGTCAGGAAGGGGAGGGGTTGGGTACAGGAAGAGAAGGCCATAGTCCTTCCTGATGGGTCAGGAAAACTCGCTGATTGACAGGAGGCGTGTCCACTAGTGACGTCACATCTGGCTTGCAGCTCTGCTGATCAGCTTCTTATTTGGGAATCTTGGACCCTGACCAAACCTGACACCCATGTCTGTCAGTTTTACTTGGAGACATAATTTGTTACACAGTAAATCTATGAAATATTGAAATTTATTTATGTTGTGTAGCTTCATAAAGAAATTGAGCAAAAGGACAGTGAAATCGCCCGCCTGAGAAAGGAGAATCAGGAATTGGCAGAAGTGGCAGAGCACGTACAGTACATGGCAGAGGTGATAGAGGTAGGTGATCTGGAGTCCGCTGGGTTCAGAGTTGGCTGCTTTCCTGTAGAGTTGAAGCTCGGGAAGTCTTAATTCCTCCTTTTTTTGGTACCAGGGACTGAACTCAGAGGCACTCGACCACTGAGTCACATCCCCAGCCCTACTTGGTGTTTTATGTAGAAACAGGGTCTCACTGAGTTGCTTAGCACCTCGCTCTTGATGAGGCTGGCTTTGAGCTTGTGATTCTCCTGTCTCAGCCTCCCAGCGTGCTGGGATTACAGATGTGTACCACCGCGCCAGGCTCTTTGTCCCTCTTAACTGCCTGAAAAATCTTGTTCCACGCTGGCTCACTAAATACCAGTTTACATTGTGTTTTCAAAGCAGTTTAGTCTACTTTTACACTGTTCGTGGGTTTGTAAATTAGTACAACCACTGTGGAAATCAGTATCGAGGGTCCTCAAAAGACTATCCCACTTATTGGTTTTTATCCAAAAGAACTAAAAGCATACTATAGCAGTGCAGCCACATCAGTGTTTAGAGCAGCACAATTCACAGTAGTCAAATGGTGAAATCAGTCTAGATGGCTGCTGGTAGATGAATGGATAAAGAAAAAGTGGTGTCTGTATACACAATGGAGTTTTATTCAGACATAAAGAAAAATGAAATTATGTCATCTTCAGGAAAATGGATGGAACTTGAGACCGTTATGTTAAGCAAAATAAGACAAACTCAGAAAGTCATGGTTGAGTGACTGTTTCTGTCTCATGGAAGCTAGAGAGGATAAAGGAAAAGAAAGGTGGGGGTGACATCATGAAAAGCAAAGGGAGGTCAGAGCTGAGGGAAGGGAGGCAGAGGGGGACAGGAGAGGTGCTGGGGAGGGATGTGGGCCAACTTATATCGTCATATTGTGTGCATGTACAAATATGTAACAATAAATCCCACCATTACATACAGCTATGTTGCACCAGTTTAAAAATAAAAAATGTAGAGGAAAGAAAAATATAGGAAAGAGTGAAAAATTGGCAAATTATTTAACATGATTTTGCAGAACTACGATCTAGCTTGGTGGAGACTTTGATAGAACACTGCTTGTACGTGAATTTATTGAGGGACATGATGAATTTTATAACTTCGAGGGTCAGCTGTATCAGCATACTGATAATTGACTTGAATTCTAAGTTCTTACAATAAATTACTGGTTTATTCCTTAAAAGAGACTGAGTAATGAACCTCTGGATAACTTTGAATCACCGGATAGTCAGGAATTTGATTCAGACGAGGAAACTGGTGAGGTTTCTGAAGTGGAAGACTCAGAAACTACTGGCACAGGTGCTGAAGCAGCTGTATCTTCCTCTACGGATGCGGAACCACAAGGTGATCTTCACTAACGTTTGACTGTCGAGAAATACGCTGCCAAAGCTTACCTCACTACAGTTCTTTGTAGCAGAGTAACTACATAATTCAAAAGCTGGAATCAAACTTCCATGTTTGGATCCTGGGACACTATTATTGTGTTAAATACAAATACTGTGTATTTTTAATCTATAATATTTTTTGTAATTAGCATTTCATTTTCTCAGTTGTCAGACATGACCTGTGTATATATGATAAATAAACTTCGGTTTCCTATTGAACTTTGTCTATGTTGGAAGAGTGTTGTGTAAGTCTTTGTAGAAAATGTGTCTATTTCTGTTTGCTTTCTTAGTATAGTTTTGTTTTGTGTTGTGGTACTGAGGATTGAACCTAGGGCTTTGCACGTGGCAGACACTTGATCTACACTGAGCTACATCCCCAGCTCTTTATATTCTTCATTTTGAGACAGGATTTTACACAATTGCTGAGGCTGGCCTCAAACTTCCTGTCCTCCTGCCTCAGTCTCGCATTTTGCTGGGATTACAAGAATGCACCACCATGCCCAGCTTACTGTTTGCTTTCTATTCTTCGGCTATCTTGGGAGAAAATAAAAGGAAAACAAATTTATTCCTGTTGAAACTGAGATAACCAAGGTCTTAACTCCCAAACCTGGTTGTACCTTAGGCTCACTGTAAGCACTGTTGATTTCCAGATCCCAGGCTCAGATATTCTTAGTGATTTTTGGAATGTAGCACAAAAATCTATTTGCCCAAAAATTTCCCTGGGTGGATCTGATTAGCTGGGTAAAGGCTCAACCGGCTGGTATGGTCACATTGTTCTTGGAAGCAGTGTGTGTGCAGGGGATCAGGTGGGAGTCCAGTGGAGTGGCCAGTCTCTCACATTCACATACTGGTGTAGTGCAAAGCATATAAATATGAAGAAGCATGAGTTCACATTGATGAGTTTTCCATATATGCCATCTTTTGAATGAAGAGAAAAGGGTACCAAGTACAGTACAAAACTACTTTCAATTCCAATTGGAATTGAAAGTAGTTTTATATAAATTGACAATAAAGAGTAATGTCAAGTGCTAAACAATTGTTCTAGGTAAGTATCCTTATAGGACTTCTATTTTCCAATACTGAGATAAAGCATACCTTATAGTGTTACTGTGAGGATCGAGACGTCTATTATAGTGCCTGAACTAAGTGCTTAAAAAATGGAAGCTGTTGACAACTTTGTCCAGTAGAACTTTCTGGAACAGTAGGAGTATCTGTGCTTTTCAGTTTGGTAGCCGCTATCTACTGACACTTGAACCGTGGTCAGTGAACAAGTGGAAGTTCTCATTTCACTTTATATTTTCGTAGCCACATGAGGCTGCTGGGTGCTGTGTTAGTGTTATTGTGTTTTAGGTGTGGCCACTACCCCAGAGAGCATTAAAGAACAGGCGAATTACTTTTTGAAATAAAATACTCTAGTTAGGGGAAGGGTGAATCAGCTGAGAGGCTGTTAGAGTGAGCAAGAGGGAGGACAGGAAATAGAGTAGGATGACCTGGCAAGTAGTAGTTGTGAAAATGCCAAAAACTGATTGCCAGAATCTAGTGGTGGTTACCCCCCCGCAAAAAAAAAAAAAAAGAGAGAGAGACTCTTACAGTAATATAAGAGCTAAAACTATAAGATGTCTGTAAGAAGGTATAGGGAAAAAATCTTGGGGACTTTCCAGTTTGGCAAAGGTTTCTCAACACAAAAAGCATGAGCTATATCAACAAATGGGCTTCATAAAAATTTTAAAGCTATGAAAAGACTGATGGAAAGTCAGGCGCGGTGGCGCAAGCCTGTAATCCCAGCACTTAGGGAGGCTGAGACAGGAGAATCGTGAGTTCAAAGCCAGCCTCAGCAACGGTGAGGCACTAAGCAACTCAGTGAGACCCTGTCTCTACATAAAACAAAATAGGGATGAGGATGTGGCTCAGTGGTCGAGTGCCCCTGAGTTCAATCCCTGGTACTAAAAAAAAAAAAGACTGAAGGAAATGATAATTGGTGTTGTCTCTGAAGTGATTTTGGGGGCAGCAAAGCCCCTGCCAGCAAAGCAAGGCAGGAGTGGAGTATATGGGATTTGAACCCAGGACCTTACCCATGCTAGGCAAATGCTCTACCACTAGCTACATCTCCAGCCTTCTGAGATGATTGTCTCATAACTGCATAAGATTCAGAGGTCCTTAAAATGCTAAGATTGGCATAGCCTGACTCTGGATGTGGCCCTTAGGTTGATGGACAGTCCCCTTAAGATTCCACAGCATGGACAAGATGGCCTCTTGCCAAAAGAAATTAGAAATGTTATCAGGAAAAATGGATTCTGGTGAGCCCCAAAGTAACCAATGTTTACTGCCGTAAGGCCCTTTCATCTTTGTCTAGAAAACTCGTTTTAAGATACCTCATTTGAGTTTTAGGTTTTCCTAATAGACTGCAGGTAAAGCAACAACAAATTGGTGTGTAAGTATCTATTCCAGCATCCTCTGGATGGGATGAGTGAGGTGTGTGTGGCATATTGACCAGAATGCTTCCCCAGCAGGATTAAAAATTGCATTTCCCTGCAGTGGTGACTTTCTTGATAACGTCTGCTGGCCTCTCCCTTTCTTACTGCTAGTTCTAGTCCCTGGACACCTGAGATCACCTCCTAAATAAAGTTCTGGGAAAACCCAAATGCTGTGGAAACATGAATTTTGAAGGGAAAGCAGAGTTGAGTTGCTAAGGTTTTGGTCAGTGATTTTGAAATTCAAGACTTAACGTAAAAATTCTTCAGGGCTGAACTCCGAACTATTCATCTTAAAGGGGTACCAGAGACCAAAGGAGGAATTTGAGTAAAACGTTATGGCTAGACAGCCTTCTGAGTTACTCTGTATAGAAAATGTCGATCACAGTTTCCCTGAGCTTTTTCAGAACACAGATCTTCTTTTCTTTTCTTTTTTTTTTTTTTGGTACCAGGGATTGAACTCAGGGGCACTGGACCACTGAGCCACATCCCCAGCCCTATTTTGTGTTTTATGTAGAGACAGGGTCTCACTGAGTTGCTTAGCACCTCGCCATTGCTGAGGCTGGCTTTGAACTCGTGATTCTCCTGTCTCAGCCTCCCAAAGTGCAGGGATTACAGACGTGCGCCACCACGCCCGGCTCTCAGAACACAGATCTTCAATAGCTTGTTAAACCTGTCAGTGGAACACAGCTGTTGGTTTCTCAACTTAGATCTCATTAAAATGACAATAAATCATGAAAGACATGATCCCACATTGAAAAATTAGAGCCAACAGATGAGGAAAAATTGATCCCGCAGGGAACAATTAAACGAAATGTAAGAATTGGTAGGCGATTCCATTCCTAGAAATGCATTCTGCAGATATACTAATGTGAATGATGTTTCAGGTTATTCATTGAACTCAACTACCAAAGACTGGAAAAAAACTAAATGCCCATCACTATTGGAGGGATGGTTGTATTCAGGTCGGTTGTGTAGTGGAATACTCGGAAGTAGCAGGAAAGAATGAGTGAATATCTGTGTGGAATGCTCGTGTTAAAAAGGACTGAAAAGGGTATATGTGTACATTTACTTGTAGACAGACGATCTCTGGAAAGACATGCTCCAGATTTTTCTCTCTCACTAGTTTTTGTAGTTTTCATTTTTTCTGGTTTCAGTAGCATGGAGTGACTCACCTGATGGGTGACTTGCATGAACTCTGTGTATTTGCCTCAGCCCTCCCCTTCTTCCTGTGGGGAGTGAGGGCTGCATTGCTATTTTCTGCTACTCCTCTTGATTCAGACATAGACTAAGTGAAATTATCCATCAGTGAAGATTGGGCATGTAAGCACCCAAAACTTACCTCCCGTTCAATCTTGGAAAGTACTGGAAAATATTCAAATTCTAACATGAGAATGAACCATGGAAAGGTAAGAGAGTGTACAGGACACAGGATCCAACATGGGAGGGGTCGTGGAATTCGTGGAAGTGGAAGTCCTCTGTGATATTTGTTAGCTGTATGGCAGACTAGATTGGGTGCTGGACTCTGATGGGGGGCTGACTTCAGAAAGAAACCAGCAAGCCACACCTGTCACTCCAGCGACTTGGGAGGTTGAGACAGGAGGCCTGCAAGTTCCAGGTTAGACAGCCTCTGCAACTGTTTTAGAGTAGGGGGAAAAAAACAAACATAGACTGGGGATGAGGCTCAGTGGTAGAGTGCTCTTGGGTTCCATCCCTAGTACCGCAAAAAGGAAAAGAAAAAAGGACTGACAATTTCTTGTGTGTGTTGTAGTAGCATCTAGAGGTCTTAAACACAGAAGAAAGTGGGAAGGACTTGGTGGTGGGTATCCAGAAGTGAGCAGCAGACCACTCCAGGGAACACGATTGTGCGAGGAAGGAAATATAGTCACTGCATTATGCACCGTAGCCAGGAAACGGTGAAATAATCCCAGTTGTGTCGATAATATGAAAGAGGAAGGGGAAAAGTGCAGGTCAGCAAGGGGCGTGTTAAATTCTCCTCTGTCCTATTAAGTAAAAATGCCTAAAATTGAAAAGCAGAGAATTAGCAATGTATGTGAATTATTTAGAACTATGGGGGTAAATAGAGAAGAAACAATTGCAAGAATTCAAATGGTTACCTTTGGAAGTCTGTATGAGGAGGGGACTATCTCACTCTAGAGTCCTTGCATTTGACTTTTTAAGCTGTGTATTACTTTGAGAAAAATAAACATTTCAAAAGCGTTAAAAGTGACTCTTGACAGTGACCCAGTCTCTGAGTGGGACTTTAGATTTTCAACCCTTAGTCTACATTTGTGAACTGGATTCAAGTTTGAGAAACTTGGTGCACACACTTCACAAAATCCACAAAGGACAAAAGCTGTGCTGCGTAGCAGAGAACAGCTTTTCTTGGTTCTAAGATCTGAGAAAGTTTCCGGGGACATCCTCTGAATGACGAGATTAGCACCCCTGCCAACAGTCCTCCTGTAAGTGCAAGTGAGGATCATGAAACTACACAGCTTTTTTATAACCCATCAAAGATGGACGCCCAACACTACAGCACAGCTCAGGCTGGCAGTACTTTAATTCAACATATGACAGCTGCAAGTTAGACTATAGGCAGGTATTGTAGAAAAACAAATAGGTACATTATGTGTGTGTGAATTGTTTTTTTCCGGTTGTGCTAAGTTAACCCAGGACCTTCCAAATTCTAGGTAAGTTTTCTACCACTGAGCTGTATTTCCAGCCATAAATATTTTTTTTGTAATAAAATTTGATGAGGCTGGTCAACACAGTGTTTTGTTACGTATCTCTAACAGACAGAATAGGGCGAGGGAAAATCTTTCTAAAAAGCCTAGAGTCGCCCCAGTTTCAGTTTGCCTGTGGGTGTCTGAACACAGCTCTTCACAGAAGCCAGAGATGTGCCAGTGGAATTGAAGGCTGCTCAGTTCTCCACACTTCCAGAGGGCTTCTGTGCAGCAAGACCCAGCTCTGGTAGCCAGAAAACCACCCCAGCCAAAACCACAGCATCTGAAAGCCCTACATTGCAATGGGGCTGAGAGGATCTGGCAGGCCACAGCGCCCCCTGCAGGGCATGACGGGTGAGGATGTGGTATTTGTGGGTGCCTTTGCTTAATGTCATCCTTTGTTTTTGTAGGGCTGGGAATGGAACACAGAGCCTTGTGCATGGGCTCACTGTGAAACTACACCCCTAGCCCTTCATGTCATCTAATGACCCTCCAGCATACCACTCTTCCTGCTACATAAGTAATGCATCTTCCCATGAATTTCCATTTTATGAATTTAATTTTTAACAGGTATTTTTTTTACTACCAATAAATTTATTACTACAGAAACATCTGGTATCATGAGAACCCAGCATAGTTTTTTTTTCCCCTCAGTGAGAAATCAGTTCTGAATTTAAACTCTTAATCAGCTTCAAATGGTATAAGAGCAAAGTTTCATGATTCAGTGGCAGACGCTGGCTATCAGTCTTCCTGCCTTTTGTCTAATAGATGACAAAAGATCGTATTCTAGCTCTACAACTTTAGAGCTCTGTATACCCTCCACTATATTTAACCTCACACTTCAACGTCTTCCTTTCCTAATGAGAGAGGGCACACTCATGAACGTGCTCCAAGGCCCTGTCTACAAGACCTCTCTTTTTTTTTGGTACTGGGAATTGAACTCAGGGGCACTCAACCACTGAGCCACATCCCCAGCCCTATTTTGTGTTTTATGTAGAGACAGGGTCTCACTGAGTTGCTTAGCGCCTCGCCCTTGCTGAGGCTGGCTTTGAACTCGCGATCCTCCTGTCTCAGCCTCCCTAAGTGCTGGGATTACAGGCTTGAGCCACCACGCCTGGCTACAAGGTCATTTTTAAACAGCATTTCCTTTTCTGAAGTTTCATTATTGCTTTAACTAATAGCATAAAAATTTACATAGAACTGTTCAACTACAAAAGATAACACTGAAGAATAATGTATCGACTTTTATTAAGGTTTCCAGGGTAATACAATGGCACAGATAGCTGCATCGTGTAACTGAATTTAGAGAAATCAATTCCTGTGAAAACCAATTAGGAAATACAGCACCTCTGCAAAATTCTCAGGCCATCCAGACCAATTCTCTGTAGCCAACATTTGCAAATTACATTTTAGATCACTGTGGTCTTTAAGCTCCTTTATGAATGATATGTTATTGCATGTCATGACAGAGAGAGTGTAGCAAGTCCAAAATTTAACAAGGAGGTGGCTATTGATTTCACTTTTGACAGTAGACTGAGGATGAGTTTCCAAACAATGAATGAGAATGGGAATAAACTGCAGGTGTTTGGCTTTTCTCTGGCTGACAGGGTTTAAGTAGCACCAGCATGCCACACTCTGGAGCAGCAGAACCTTCACTTTGGGTACCACCTCCTCGTTTTGCAACAAGTCAGCTATTTCTTTCATGTAGTCAGCTGCAAATTTCCCAGCTATGGGTCCACCTGTAAAACAAGCATTTGCATTTCAAGAAGGGTCTGGTACATCTAGGAGTAGCTACTAAAATTTTGGAGTCTCATGTTTCTCATTGGAGCAAAGAGAATCTACCACGAAGCAACAAAGCTGGGAACTAGTGGACTGGGAGAAGAAGGGTTTTCATGAGTTTGTCTTTTTGTTTTTGAGTTGCTGGGATTATAGGTATGTGCCACCATGCCCCACTGGATCCATTGTTTTAAAATGAGATCACTCAAGAGAAAATAATTAGTTATAACCGTAGTGTTTCAAAGACAAAAAACTAAGAATTCAGCTGGGCGCAGTGGTGCAGGACTGTAATTCCTTTGCCTCAGGATGCTGAGACAGAAGGATCGCGAGTTCAAAGCCAGCCTCAGTAAAAAGTGAGGTGCTAAGCAACTCAGTGAGACCCTGTCTCTAAATGAAATACAAAATAGGGCTGAAGATGTGGCTCAGTGATCAAGTGCCCCTGAGTTCAATCCCTGGTACCATCCCCCCTACAAATTAATTAAATCAAAGGAAATGTTATTGGGGTTTTTTGTTTTGTTCTTTGATGCCAGGGATTGAAGCCAGGGTGCTTAACCACTCAGCACATCCCCAGCCATTTTAAAAATTTTTTATTTAGAGACAGGGTCTTGCTAAGTTGCTAAGGGCCTCTCTAGGTTGCTGAGGCTGGCTTTGGACTCTCAGTCCTCCTGCCTCAGGCTCCTGAGCCACTGGAATTACAGTGGCACCATGCCTGGCTATATGACTGGAGTTTTAAGACTAGAGCTGAGGAAATCACCAAATCACAGTGTTCTAACAAACAAGAAGACTACAAGACACCTCTTTTAGCACAGCCGGTTAAGTCATACCTGTGAAAGCCAGCAGCCCCATTTTCTGGGCAGCCTGAGCTCTCGTTTCAAGGGGTAGAAGCTGATTCTTCAAGATATGGCCAAGTGCCAGCATTTTTTCCTTGTGAAAAATACTCTCAGCTGAGGAGATGTGTACTTCCTCCTCCTCCTCCTCAGCAAAATAGCCCTTAACAGTGACCTTCCAGAAGTCTCGGAGTTGCTGACACAGCCTTACACAGCAGTGGTGCATCCGAACACAAATCCGCGTGCAGAAAGACTGCCTCTTGGGCATCCTGCAGAATGCCCAGCGGCGCCCAGTGCCCACTGGCCTTGGGAGCAGGCAGTCAAAAACTCCAGCTGTCACCTGGCAACGCCATGGAATGGAACCTGCATCCAGGAGAAGGCCCCACACGTGAGTTCCTCAAGGGGCCTAGAGGGCTGTCCCCAGGGAAACGAGACCAAGTCCACTTCCCTTCTCTGGGGCCCAAAACCTGTCTTGACTTTGATCCCCCTGCAGCAAGCTGTACCCTCCCTGCCGTGCACCTTTGTGAGCGCAGGGCCTAACTGGAACTGCCTGTTGCAGTCTGACTGTTCCAACAGGTCTCATCTTTTCCCGTTGCTGCCTCACAGTATTACACCTCCTCTGCTCTTGCATACTAATCCAAGGTCTTCTCTGCATCACAGCCCCACCCTATTTGCTAAGAAAAGAGAAGCTTTGGAGGAGGACTCCTGTAACTCCCTGCGCGTTCCCTGCCTACCTGCACCAAGTGCCCGTGTATCTGACTCCTCCCTGGTCCTGGGGATACCCTGTTTGTGCAGATTTCCATCAACCCCTGCCTCTCCACAGAGATTCTTAGTGATTTTTTCCATCTCAACTGGGTCCTTTGAATCATCAAAAAAACAGGCTGTACTTTTTTTTCTCATTACAAAAATACAACCCTTGGCCTCATAACACACCCTCCTGCGGCAACCGTACCAGGGTTTCTTGGCCCTTCTTTACAGCATAATTCTTCAAAGCATTGCCTGCCTCACGCCATCTCAAGTGTTCCACTGTCTCTTGGATGGCCTCCAAGTAGAATTTAACTATGACTCCACTGACATTGCCCGACAAGGTCTCTGACCAAGACCTTTCTTCTGCTAAACCCAGTTCTCTGTCCTCGGTGCTCAGCACTTCGATCTCCCGTGAACCCTTTTCACCTAGCTTCTAAGATATGCCTCTGGTTTTTTCTTTAACTGGCCACTCTGTTTTCCTTTGCTGGTTCCCTCTTTTCTTTCTTTTGGTACTGAGGACTAAACTCAGGGGCACTCGACCACTGAGCCACATCTCAGCCCTATTTTGTGTTTTATGTAGAGACAGGGTCTCACTGAGTTGCTTAGCACCTCGCCATTGCTGAGGCTGGCTTTGAACTCGTGATTCTCCTGCCTCAGCCTCCCTAAGTGCTGGGATTACAGGCGTGTGCCACCGCGCCCAGCTTCCCTCTTTTCTTTATGACCTGTTAATATTGGGGGGTTCGAAGGCTCAGTCCTTGGATTTCTTCTACTTTTTCTATCTATACTTCCTACAGGAGATAGGCCAGCGTCAGGTATGCTGAAGACTCCCTAGTCTATGTGGTTTTGTTATTGCTATTTATTCGTTTTGAAATGGGCTCTTGCTGTGTTACTCAGTCTAGCCTCAGCCTCCTGGGTAGCTGGGACTACAGGTGCACAGCACCCATCCCAACACCAATTTGGTTTTGAACAGAAAGTTTCACCTGAACTTCAGACTCATATTCAGTCACCAACTTGATATCTCCATTCGGATGTCAAAAACTTGGCAAAAACTTGTCATGCCTGAAACAGAGCTCCTGGCTCTCTCAGCTTTCTTCTCTAGACCTGTTGCTTCTGGGTGCTTCCTCCTGGAGGATGGCATTCCAGCCTTCCAGTTGTTCAGGCTGACCAATCCTTGGGCTCTACTTCAAAACATCCTGAATTTGAGACATTCTACAAAATATATCTGCCTGTTCAATTGTATTAATATGTAAAAGTTGAAAAAAAGCCTTAAAGAATGGAGTTACTCTTCTAGGTTGAAAGAGGCTGAGGAGCCATCACCACTAATCAAACGTATGACCCCTGGTTGGATCATGTGCACATAACCATGTGGGAGCGTATGCAGTGGGCGTACCATAAAGGATACTGTGGGTACGTGGGGACACGTGGACCTGTGTGGTCCAGGGTGGAGGCCACAGCTACACGTGGCTGTTGACCATTGGACTGAGCCTAGTCTGAATTGAGAAGTGCTGTAAGTGTACGATGCACAAAGCTTTAGTAAGAAAAAGATATAAAATATCTCATTAGTATTTTTTGTGTTGATTACATTTTGAAATATTTTAGATACTTCAGGTTAAATAAAATATACGGCCCCTATTCTTGATATTTAAAAAACATGGTTACTAGGAAACCCAAAATACCAACATGGCCCTTTTTCAGTATCTGCATACTTATTGTTACTTCTGGAATGTTCTTCCCAGATAAAATAATCCACACGACTCTCCCCACCACTCCAGTCATTTCTCAGCGGCAGCCCTGTGTGCATGGGGTCTTTGATCTCATCTCCCCCTGCCTTCATGTTATTTACAGTAGTGGGATTGAACCCAGAGGACCCACTGAGCTATACCCCAGCATCCCCCTAAGTTGCTGAGGCTGGCCTTGAACTTGTGGTCCTCCTTCCTCAGGCTCCCGAGTCACTGGTGTTACAGTTGTGTGCTAACCACACCCAGCTAATTGCCTCTGCCTTTTTTTTTTTTCTGTGACAAAAACGGAGATGAAACAACTCCTGAGGAGAAGCGTGGACGGCTTCAGAGGTTCTCGGTCTTCATCGGCTGGCCGCCTTGCTGGGCTGTGGCAAGGCAGAGCACCATGCTGACCAAGGGGGTGTGGGGGAGCCAGGAAGCAAGAAGAGAGAGGAAGGGCCGGGGTCCCAGCATCCGCTCCAAGGCCCTCACGGACTCACTTCCTCCCTGCAGGTAGGCCTCCTGAAGGTCCCACCAGCTCTCCATAGCATCCCAAGCTGGGGACTAGGCCTTCAGTCCATGAGCCCCAACAGGCACTTAGAAAGGCTGCCCTTGCTAAAAGCAGGGACTGCTTAGGCCCACAAATGCCCCACAGGTTACTGAAATCAGGACAGAGCTCAGCATTTTGTTCCTGTCTCTTTTATGACCTTGAACTTTGGGCCAGGTCCCCGTTGGGCTCTGCACATAGCCATGTGAATCATTTAAGGCACGTTCATCTAGAAATGAACAATGCAGGATTTATAGCCCTAAGTTTACCAGACCAATTTTATTCCCCTGGGATCCTGAGGTCTCTAGCCATCCCCACTTCCAGGATCACAGGTCTGATAGATGAACATCTTGACCGGCAAGTGGAAATTATCCCCCTCAAGTGATAAAGAACTCTGGAGCCATCTCGCCTCTCAGAACCAGCACTGAGAGGATGATCAGCCAGGCCAGTTAGGCCAGGACTGTTCAATGAAGCACGCTTCTCACCGCCTGGATTCTTCTGTTAAACCTAAAGCTCCTGTCGACACCCTGAAGACAGGGCTGAGACACTTGCTTTCACTTTGCCTTTCCTGTGTAGCCAATGCTTTAGTCAGTTTTGCTTTGTTGGGACCAGAAGACTTGACAAGAACAACTTAGAGGAGGAAAGTTTATTTTGGTTCACAGTTTCAAAGGTTCAGTCCATGGCTGGCTGACTCCACAGCTCTGGGCCCAAGGTGAGGCAGAGCATCATGGCAGAAAGACGCGGGAAAAGAAAGCAGCTCAGCACATGGTGGCCAGGAAACAGAGAGCTCTCTCACCAGGGACAAAATACACAGCCCCAAGGCATGCCCCCAGGGACCTATCTCCTCCCGCCACACACTACCCGCCTGCAATTACCAGTCAATCCCTATCAGTGGATTAACCCACTGATTAGGTGACACCTCTCATAATCTAGTCATCTCACTTCTGAAAATTCTTGTATTGTCTCACACATGAGCTTTTGGGGGACACTTCGTATCTAAAACATACTGGCCACGCTGATTAAAGTTCTTTTCATGCGTTGCACCATTACCCTTTCTGTATGGTTTCTGGGGCAAGTGGCAGGCCCTGATTTGTCGGGACCTCTGGAGTCAGGCTTCTGGCCTAGGACTCAGGTAACAGGCACTTGGGGGACAGTTAAGATCCAAACCATAACCTTCTGCCTCTGACCCCCACAAGGTAATATCCATCTCACAATGCAAAATGCATTTAGTCCGTCTCTAAGTCTCCATAGTCTTAATAGTTCCAGCACTGCCGAAAAGTCCAAGTTCAAAGTTTCCTTTGAGACTCAAGGCAAACTCTTGCGGTGAATCCCTATAAAAATCGAAAGAACAAGTTATGTTCTTCCAAGATAACGATGGCACAAGATATACATTCCAAAAAGGAGGAAGAGGAGCACTAGAAAGAAGGGACTGGAGCCAAGCAGACTGAATCCCAGCTGAACAAAACTAAACCCTCCATTTCTGTGTTCAGTCTTCGGGGCACATTCTGGCATGAGGTTAGTTCCACAGGGCTTGGGCAGCCACACCCAGTGGCCTTGCTGGCTGCAGCCTACATGGCCTCTCTCTTGGGCTGACTCTGCTCATTGCCTGCATTTTGGCAGGCATTCCGTGCTCCTGGCACCTCCAGCTTCCTGGGGTCTCCACTGTCACGTTGTCTCACCCTTACGGCTTCAAGCATTGCCCTCTCCGAGGCTATTTGCTGCGCTCTGATCTTGCCACGTATTGCCTCGCCTTCCTCTGAAGTCTTGGTGGAAGGCTGCATGACCCCACCCCTGCCTTCTGCACGTCTGTAAGACCAGCATCACGCCAAGGATGCTACCGTCTACCACTGGCTCGAGCAGTAGCCAGGCCCAGTTCAGCCACGGCTGTGGTGGCCGCTGGGTGCTTTGATAGCAGAACATGGAGAAATGAATCCCAGGGGGACGATTTTTAGGTGGCCTTGTGCAAGAAGAGCACCCTGGGGCTGTCTTCTCAAGGGGAAGTCTTTGAAAGGGATCATACTTTTATACCCTTCAATTGGCTCTGCCAATTTCTGAGATGTCCTCAAACCATCTCTTCCGATCTCTCTGTGCAGAATACTTGGCTTCTTTGTAGCGGCCCTGATCTCATGAGCAACCACGTCCTCCTTGGCAGTGATTTTAAATGAGTTCCTTTTCTGGCCAAACTGCAAGTTTCTCAAATCTCTATAATATGCTTTTTGTTCCTGATTCTCACTGTAAATTTGGCTAAAAGAATCCAGCAATACCTATGTCACGGCCTGAATGCTGTGCTGTCTTGAAATTTCCTCTGCCAGATTAATTAGGCTGTCACCTTTAAACTCAGCCTCCCTCAAAGATTCAGGGATGGACAAAACGTAGCTAAGTTTCCTCGTCAGAACAGAGCTTGAATGGCCTCTAGTCCAGTCCCCACAGCGTCCTCCTTCCATCTGAAACCTCAAAAACACAGTCTTCATTGCCCGCGTTCCTCTCAGCATTCTGGTCTCCTGGGCCCATCAGAAGGGCTCACAGCATTCCAGACTTTCTCTAGCTTACGTCTCCAGAATTTTCCAGATTCATCCCACAAACCAATTCCACAGGCTTCTGAACCGCACATTTAGGTATAGTCACAGCTACGACCCCACTTCTGGGTACTAATTTCCGGTTTTAGGGAAGTTTTCATTGCTATAATGTGATTCCTGAGGTGAACATTTATTTTGACTTACAGTTTCGGAGGTGTCAGTCCATGGCCAGTTGAATTCTTTTCTTTTGAAGAGAACACCATGATGGGGAAGGTCTGGTAGAGCAAAGCTGGCCATCTCATGGGGACCAGGAAGCAGAGACAGAGTAAGGTGCTCAAGTCCCAATATCCCCTGCAAGGACAGTCCCTCTCCCGGGGACCTAACTTCCTTCCACTGGGCCCGCTGTCTAAATGCACCTGATATGCACTGATATGCACTGACTGGGACCAGGCTTTTAGCACAGGAGCCTTTGGAGGACATCCAGGTCCAAACCATAACACTGCACAGGGTGTACTGCACTTAGAACTTTCTCAAAATCAAAAGCTATGGTTTGTTTAATAAGAGGTACTCTCGCCAGGAAAATCTCAGGGATAAAAATGATCTTGTTGTCTACTTGAGTAATTTGTTTTTCTGATCTATTAAGAAGTGCTATTTTCTGCTGAGTTCAGTTTTACCATCTTACTTGATAATTTTGTAAAGTAATTAAGGCAATTCAGTTAAACACTATAGCAAGAAACCTACAGGGAAACTCTTGACTCAGTAAAAGCAATAAATGATATCTGGTAAACACTTCCAGAGTTGAATGTCAGGTCCCTTTGTGATGTTGCTGCTGATGGTCTGGGATGGGAACAGTCATGAATGAAGCCTCCCTCTGCGCTCAAGTTGCCCAGTCTGTGGTCATAGACACTGCAACCCTGACGCATAGCACCCCCCGCCCGGATTAGTGTTACAACAAATCTGGGGCTACTTTGTTAAATCTAACTTTTGAGGCTGATAGGCCTCTGAACATAGAGTTGGTTGAGCTATATTGATCCTAGCCAAAAGGGGAAGAGGGACATATTCCTAAGCCATCTGCTGCAGGGTCAGAGAGCAAACGCAAAATGTCCAGCAGACACCTAAGGGACCAGGGTAATTTATAATAACATTTTGAGGAGAAGAAACACAAAGCATTTTCACTGACTCGACTTTGACTCTTCGGAGAGGAGGGCAGGACAATGGGAAGCACGCTGTCACGGGACAGGAGGGTAGTCCAGCAAGAGAAGGGTTTGCGCCTTCTAGACTGGTTGGTTCCCAGAGCAGAATGTGACGTGGCCTGGGTGCTTGATCTTCAGCATACAGGAAAGGGATGCAGGCACTTGATCAAGCTCGAAGTTCTGATTTCAAATGGCCTCGTCCTCTCTTCTCTCTCTCCATTCTCTGTTTCTCAATTTAGGACATCTCAGAATTCTTATCAAGTGACTCTCTCTATTTCTGTAGGTAAAGGAAATCCAAGCTAAGAGGCTTGGGTTGAGAAGCAGGTGCAGTGTGGTGGGGATTCCAGCTGAGGAAGGCGCGTGAAGAGACACCTCAGAGTCTGCACCAGAGACTAGTAAGTACAAAATAACTTTTATTTGAACTTATATGATTGAGTGATGGATACAAATGCCACAAAACTAAAGGTATCCCTAACCAAAAATAAAATGCAGAAGTGAATACAAAAGATGTGGAATTAATTACTCATGCAATATTCCAAAAAAAATGTAAAAACCCAAAACAAAGAAACCCTGTAACATGTGAGACTTGACTTCCTCTAGAGAGAACCATTTCAGCCATTCACCATGGACTGTAGACTATGCATACTAACTGCAGACTGTACAATGAGCCTTTAAAATGAAGGACGTATGCATATATAATATTTATAAATATACAAATATGTACATTATTACTTCACAGTTGAAAGAACTATTTTGCCAGAAGCCTGACAAATAATTTTCACTTTAAAATGAAATGAATTCTTTTAAAAAGTCTTGCTAAAATGTAAATACTTAAAATGACATCCAAGTGAGATTTTATACAAGCATGTCCAGAATACTGTTCATAGTCCACAGTTTCAGTCACACTCACACCTGTTGTTCAGATCCCTTGGCATACCCCACCTTGTCCTCGCTTTATAGGGAGAAAAGTTATTCAGGAACAGCAGCTGAAAGGTCCTGACTGTTTGGTGGGCCCGCTGCCCCGCTCCTGAAGCCATCATGGGAGCTGCTACTGCAGCTGATTGGCCACAGGGTCCTACCTGGTGGTGAATGGCTTTTCTGGGGACACTTTCCATCTCTAAGGGAATCCTTCTTCCTAATTACATGGTGATTTTTACAGAAGCAGGAATGACTTTTAGTGGACCTATGGTCCTAACTCATTAAGGATTCCAGGTTCTTCCACCTTAAAAGAGCATCACAGCTTTCTGGAACCATGACATTTGATTTTGATTTGTCTTAGCAACAAAATACCTATATAGTAAGAATATCATAAACAAATGGCTCTTGTTAGGGAAAAAAAAAAGCTGTTAGGCATGGTTGTGCACGCCTGTAGTCCCAGCAACTTGGGAGGCTGAGGCGGGAGGATCACAAGTTTGAGGCCAGCCTGGGCAACTCAATGAGACCCTGTCTCAATATAAAAAACAAAATGGCTGAAGATGTAGCTCTAGTTGAACCCAAACTGCCCCTGGGTTCAGTCCCACTTAAAAAAATAAATAAATAAAGGGGGTTAATGAGGTTTTGGTTTTTGAGAGTATGAGTATAATCTTACTAAGGTACTTCTTAGTAATTTAGTTATCTTTTTATTATAATAAGAACATGATTTGGGAATTTTTAGGATAGAGAAAAGAAACAGCACTTATAAAAGTAAAATACAAAAATTAGACTCTTACAATGGGTCATTTTGCCACATTCTGCAGGCAAGCATTATTTGAAGAAATTATTTTTTTGTGCTCGTATTTAAAGTAAAATTAGGTAGCTAAAGGACCACTCAACCCTGAGAACACCACAGAGAAAAACTGCAAGGCATATGAAATTTATTGAAAAATTTTTTTTTTTGGTACTGGAGATTGAACTCAGGGGCACCCGACCACTGAGCCACATCCCCAGCCCTATTTTGTGTTTTACATAGAGACAGGGTCTCACTGAGTCGCTTAGCACCTCGCCATTGCTGAGGCTGGCTTTGAACTCGCGATTCTCCTGTCTCAGCCTCCCTAAGTGCTGGGATTACAGGCGTGCGCCACCGCGCCCGGCTACTGAAATATTGCATGACAATTTCAAGCTTATTGAACTCCCAAAAAGGTACAAAGATGGATGTTTTAAAACCCCACGCTTATTAAATAAGATGGATTCTCACTGCGACTGTCAGATAGTCGAGGACAGGATCAGAGTTCTACCCAGCCCTGTTCTTGTGGCCAGTGGAAAAGCAGAGGGGGCTGGGAAACCAGACTGAGGCTCTCTCTCACGTTACAGGAGGTCTTCAAGTCCTGGACACTTTCCAGCCACATCCCAGCACCTCTCGGTGGAAAGGGCTGGAAGCTGGGGCTAAAAGGCGGTGGCCACTTCAGCTCCATGACGACTTCCAACTTTCACACGGTCTCGGGGAAATTTGTCCAACTGTTCATACGCCAGCCGCCCGTCTTCTCCTGGGTAGAACATTGAACATGAATACCACTGTGACTTTTTGGTTGTCATTCAAAGCAAATTAGTGTCATTGCTTTAGGTATGGATTGCTAGGGGTTTTTTTGTCTTGCTTTTTTTTCTGTTTCCCCCCCAATGCTGAGGATCAAACTCAGGCCCTGGCACATGCTAAGCAAGTGCTCCGCCACTGAGCCACATCCCGGCCCTGGATTGCTATTTTAAGCTATTTTCCCTGGAAAGGAAAATTGACTATTATTTTTAATTATATTACTGACTTCTAAGTAATGTTTAGAACAACCAAGAGCTTTTGAGCTAATGCCAGTGACCAAAAGAATGGCAAGGTAAGAAATGAAGTAGAAGCCCTGAGGCCATCTGACCACTGATGATTCCACATGAGAGGTTTATTCCTGGATTATGTTCAGGTGCATTAGGGATTGGAGTATGCTTATCCTTGTCTTCAGAGCAAAGCGCTACATAGCTCCTGTTGCACATATTGCATGCAGATCCTTCTAAACGATCACTGGCAAAGTCAAATCTAGGCTTTCAAACTTTAGCTGAAAATTGCTTTCTGCCTTGGAAACACACGATGGGTGCCTTCTTCCAGGCAGCTGCTGTCTCAGTTTTGTCTACAGCAGCATCTTGGACTGTTGAAATATATTTTCAAATAACTTAATATCTATTTTTCCTATTCAAAAAGGCTGATTTAAAAATGGGGACGTAGAGAGACAGAGCACCTGCTTAGCATGCATGTGGCCCTGGGTTCAGTCCCAGGGCCAAAATAAAAAAGCAAAAGGAAAAAGGGAAAATGAAATGCAGTGACGTGTGATAAGACGTAGGCTTCCACACGCTTAATAGAAGTGAGACAGGCAGAAAAATGAGTGGTGCTCAGCCAGAAATCCACCGTGAATGGAAACAAAAGCAAAAAAAAAAAAAAAACCTGAAAAAAAAAGATTCATGAAATACTGGAAATACATGGTATGAGTGGGTGGGTTTTTAGAAAGAGTGTGATCTTGGATTTTATATTGTAGTTACTGCCAACAGAAACCTTTCAATACACCAAAACCCTGATTTTAAATTTTTTTTTTTTTTGTTATTTAACTATTTCAGGAATACAAAGATGGGCTTGTATCTTAAGAAGCTTTGCAGTGAACTCTTCCATAGACAAAAGCCTGCTGTGTGCGGGCGTGCATCGTGCTGGGGATGGAGTGCAGCCCCGGGCATTGCTAGGCAGGTGCTCTGTGGCTAAGCCACCTGCCCAGCCCAGAAGCCTACTAATTTAAGAGATGTTTGTTAACAGTCTCTTCCGATCCTGACTTTAGAGACAAATGCTATATTTTTTCCCACTATAATAGTTTTGACTTTTTCTTACTTTGGAGCATGCACTTTTATTAGAAATGAAATATTTATACAAAACCTTTATATATAACATAGATTAAAAACAGGGCTTTTCAGATGATGGCCAGGGGACATGAGAGATGGAGGCTGCGCTGGCCACCTTGTTGCCCCCCTCATCCCCAGGTAACGATGCTACTTGAACAACCGCTGATGCCAGGTCAGCTCCTGGCCCACAGGGTAGGACTCCACCCAGGTGTCCCACTTGGTCTGGGAGTCCACTGGCAGGTCATGCAGCCTGAGTGCCACCGTTTGGATCTCCAGTGTCCCCAAGCGCCTGTGCTGGTGCTGCTGGAAGATGTGGCCCTCAAGCAGCTGGGGCCTGATGGAAGGAAGGGAGCTCACTGGTGCGGGGAGTTCCTCTCCCTTTGCTCCCGGGCCTCCATGACCGGAGGGGTTCCCTTGGCTGTGCGCTTCTGCCACGCGGCACTGTGCTGCCACGGGTCCAGGGCAGCCGCCAAGCGGCCCCGGGCTGACGTTTTTGGAACCATAAGCCCAAATAAATCTTTCCTTCTTTAATTTGATTTATCTCATGTCTTTTGTCACAGCAACAGAAAGATGGCCAACATGCTCAGCACGCCCCAGCGTGACCCTGTGTAAGGTGGGCCTAACCATCTTCTCCCCTCATCCAGCCCTGGGAGGGACAAATGAGCCCTCGCAACACAGCCCAGCACAACATGAGTCCTCTACACGGGCTCCGCACTGCAGGCCAGATCCAAGATGGGAAATGTCCAGAGCCCAACCCTCTGGGTATGTGGTGACTCCTCAGGTTGGAAGAGTCCACCCCTGACCTCAGGGGATGGGTTGTAGTGTGAATATCAGTGAATCAAAATCACTACATAAAATCAACTTATTTCTTTTAAAGCTATGTGTATAGTAAACAGGTGCATCTGAAATATAGATGATTTTCATGTTCAGACTTGGGTGCCCTCCCTAAGATATCTCATTATGTATATGCAAATATTCCAAAGTCTGGAGAAATATGAAATCAGAACACTTCTGATCCCAAGCATTTCAGATGAGGGCTACCAGTCTGTCTTCCGACAATGACAGGACCAGGGCTGGCTGTCAGGGCCTGTCACTAACATCCAGTTGCTGGTGGGCTCTGCTGCGTCAGCTCCTCTGCAGCCTTACCAGCCCTCAGCCGCGAGCAGAGCTTTGGCGAAGAGAGGGCCTGGGTCTGCAGAGTCAGTAGCCCGGCTCCAAGCCAGACCCCGTTCCAGCAGGATGCACTGACATGGCCACAATTATGACGGAAACTGTGTCAACAGAGGGGCCACCAGCCACATGTGGCTATTTAAGTTTAAACAGCAATTGCTTAAAATTAAATAAAGTTAAATTATTTTATTTTTATTTTTATTTTTTCGTGGTGCTGAGGATTGAGCTCAGGACCCTGCATGGGCAGGCGAGCACTCTGCCACTGAGCTGCACCTCCAACCCCCCAAGCAAAGTGTCAGTTCCTCAGTCCCAGTAGCCAAGCTTGTAGCCATGCAGGATGACCCCTGTAGTACAGGGCAGCCACGTGAGGCACATCCCTGTCCCCTCAGAGGCATCTACTGGACGGCTGCAGGTTACATGCTGACATGGCTCCTCGCTAGGTGGTGAGCGTCGCCTGAGTGCCCATGATGACTTTCTGCCCTTTGACCTAGGGAGTCTTATTAATTCCCATCAAAAACACCGTTTTCACTACAGCAGTTCAGCCAGCTGTATGAGAAAGACACACAGTATCCGGGTCCAAGAGGATTCACAAGGTTGAGTTCAGGGGGCTCTCACACTGCACTGCACATGAGAACCATCTGGAAGGCTTCTGGAAATCCCCAAGCAAAGGTACACTTCAGACCAGAATCTTTTGTCTAAAAAGCAGACTCTTCAGGGTGCGCCTGGCATGTGTGCGTTAGGTTTCCCTGGTGACTGCAACGCACAGCCGGTGTTGAGACCCTGACCTGGGGGTGGCCAGGGCCTGGGGCTGGCATGGGCAGCGTGTGCAGTGGAGGGAACCAGGGATGATGGTCATTCCTGGAGATGCTGCCGCTCAAGGGACGGGGCCAGGCTCCTTGGGGACTCTTGCTTAGCGTATGGTGGAGAGTAGCGCAGCTAGCCAGGCTTACACTTCCACCTTTTTTACCTTTGTGGTTATTTCAGATCAGAAGGGATAAAGGAGTCTAAACTAACAACACCCTGGGTACATTGTAGAGCATTAAATACCTTCTACACCTGAAACAGCCATTGGGAATACTATCTTATTTTGGGGGAGTCCAGGGGATTGAACTCAGGGGCACTCGACCACTGAGCCACACCTCCAGCCATTTTTCATATTTTATTTAGAGACAGGGTCTCACTGAGTTGCTTAGCACCTCGCTTTTGCTAAGGCTGGCTTTGAACTCATGATCCTCCTGCCTCAGTTTCCTGAGCGGCTGGGATTACAGGTGTGCGTCACTGCACCTGGCAACCATTCTATTCTTTAAACAAACATGCTGGCTAAGCTTTCTGAGTGATGATGATATACCCAATAGTGGAATGGAGTCTTTTAACCCCTTAACTGTAAGAAAGAAGCCCAACAATGGAAGGGACTCTCATGGTGGTTGTCATAAGTGCCACGAGATGCTCCTTCATGTAGTTAAGACACTATAGTCAGACTAGGGCACCTTTTTTTTCCAGGTGGTTTCAGGGACTGGATGATGTTTGAAGAATTTTAGAGTATAGCTTTTAGCTTTTTAGAGTGTTTTTATGGTAAAATTATGTAGAACAATTCATAAATTTTTTTTTTTTGGTCCTAGAGATTGAACTCAGGGGCACTCGACCACTGAGCCACATCCCCAGCCCTATTTTGTGTTTTATGTAGAGACAGGGTCTCACTGAGTTGCTTAGTGCCTCGCCGTTGCTGAGGCTGGCTTTGAACTTTTGATTCTCCTGTCTCAGCCTCCCAAAGTGCTGGGATTACAGGCTTGAGCCACCACGCCCGGCTCTTCTATAGCCTCTTCTTTAGGGTTTGACATTTGTGTTCTTCCTCCCAGACAGTATGGACATAGACCAGGATAGCATGGCCCCTGAGAATGACCTTCGCTCTCAGCCTCCAGAGGCAGTGAGGGGAGGGGCGAGAGGGACATTGATTCTCCCATCCTCCACATGTGAGTAGACAGTGTGTGCGGGGGACGGCTAGAACAGGGTGAACGAAACTCTTCAGCGCCCTTTGAGAAAACCAGAAGTAAGCAATTACATTAAAACAACAAACAAACAAACAAAACAAAAGAAAAAAACTCACCAAGAGACAAGAGGGTTTCTGAGGCCACATTTCTGATTTCTTCAGTATCAGACTGACACAGTGTCACCAGCATTTTGATGCTTTCAGTTGCCTGTGCGGGGAAAATAGTTTAGTGTTCTGGCATTTGATCTGGGGCTCCATGAGAGAGCATTTCATCAATGTCAGGAAATTTAAAAACCTTATTTAGGGGCCCCCAAACTTAGTGGAATGTCAGGATCATTTAATGAGCTCCCCTAGCATTACAATTTCTGGGTGCTGTTCCAGACCACCATACTGCAATTTCCTGGGAGGAAAGCCTAGGATGTGTACTTGTAGAAAATCTGATGACCAGCTAAACTTCTCATTGCACAGAGGACTCCAGGTCGAGAGTAGAAAGTGAGTCTCCTGTTTTTCCAGAATAGAACCCATTTTTCCTAGTTCTTTCCACTGTATTCCATTGATTCCAAATGACACTAAGAATTTCTATTATTGAAACAGCACATTGTTTCCAATAAATGTGCACAATTATTTTTTGTCAATTAAAAATAAAACTTAAAAAAAAAAGAATTCTTATTCAGTTTATGCACTGAAATAGAGAAGGAGAATTAAAGTCAGTGGTGGGACGTCTTCTATTTCTTCTGTAAGCAGTTCTGAGCACTCTGAGAACTGGACAGGTCACAAGGCATGAGAGATTCTACAATGAGCTAGACATAGTCCTGGTCCAAAGAGTCTGCAGAGGAAATACAGACTGTCGCAAGAGTGCTCGTGATGAGCAACAGGCTGAGTGAAGTGCTGGCGCAGAGCACCACTGGGGAACAGAGCCTGCCTGGGGAGGGAAGTCTTCGTGGAGGAGGTGGCCTCTGAGACTTGTTAGCCAAGTGTAGGGGTGGCTGGGTATGTGCCTGGATGTGGAGAAGGAACTGATTACAGGCAAGGCTAATAGGCCGTGGCAGGGCCCAAGTCCAGAGGTGGCCATGAAGGTGTTTGGAGAAGGCCTGTGTCTCATCAAGGACAGTCTCATGAGCCACGTTAAAGGCTTTGAATTGGGTCCTCAATTCATGGCTTAATCTGGGTCTCAATCTGAGATCCAAGATTGCAGAAGCCCCTGGGAGCCTTGAGCAGATCTGTGTTTCCTTGTGACATTTCTAATGTCATGGGAAGGACGGCTCGGCACAAGCTCAGGCTGCAGCAGGCAGGGTCACTCCATGTAGGTCTTGAGCAGACAGGTGACTGCAGCAGGGACAGAGCCGAGTGCACAGGGTGGAGGTGGGGTCCACAGGATGGCGAGATGGCTCCATGTGGGAGAGGAGAGGGGGTAGGGTCACTGTTGACTCCTGGGCTTTCTGCACGGCCCCCAGGGGCCTGGTGTAGGGCCCACCAAGGCACCAAGAATAGTGGTGGCGGCAGGCGCCGTCTGAAGTGACTTCCTGCTGGAGCTATCTAACAGCAAGCTAGGTAATGGTCAGGAGGGACCTGTACCGGAAGTAGTGGGAGTCGTCAGTCAGAGCTGGCAACGGAGGGCTCCCAGGTGACCTCCTATGAGATGAATGCCCTGGCGGAGGGCTCCCAGGTGGCCTCCTGTGAGATGGAATGCCCCGACGCAGTTGCTTGAGGAGCGGAGCACCGACAGCGAGTTATGCGTCCCTTCCTGGAGGAGAGCTGGGCTTATGAAGTAGTGGATGTGCACAGGGCGCCAAAGGGGGACAAGCCAGAGGGAGCTGCCGGGGCCCCTGGGCTATTGTAGTCCATCGCGACAGATGGGAGACCTGAACGCAGGGCCACTTGATTTGAGGATTTGGATCCCCCTAGGTTGTTCCCAAGCTGATTAAAGAACAGGAAAATGAAAAATTTTTGCTTGTTATCATTAATTTAAAAAAACAAAATTCCCCTGCCAGTTGCCCAGGAAGCCTAGGTTCGTGTGGGTGAGTGACAGATATGCACTGCTTTGCCCAGCATGCTGCATGGAGCCCCTTCAGGAGCTGGGGGGCTGCAGAAAAGGCATTTCATCTGGCAGAAAGGATCCTCTCTTCTAGGAGAAAAGGGAAAAAGGAGAAATCTGGTGCCCCCAGACGTAGGTTAGGCTGTAGCTAGAACGGTGACCTCTGCTTTAATGTTCACAGGATGTAAATCCATAAAAACCCTGACAGATCTCGGGGTCCTCCTCTTCACTGATGTCAAGTCTGTATCATGGACATCCAGCACGGTGTGTCCCTGTGTCAGGAGACTGCCCAGATAAACAGTAATCACTTTGTTTTGGCCACCTGAAGGTCATTTTTTGACCAAGTAACAGGGAAGGCAAACTTTCCCACAGTTGTTTTTCTTCACAGGTCATTAACTTTTCTTTTGAGGAGTTAATCCCTTTCTTCACGTCCCATCAGGCCCGCAGGTTCCTGCCCCTTGTTCCAGGTGTCCATCCAAGATTTTAGCAGAGCCTAAGGTGTGGCCTTCTCATTCTGTTCTCAAGGCCCATTAGTGTTATTTCTGAGATACAGGTCGGTCAAACATCAAACCCAGCCTATTGACAGGGAAACTCTTTCCTGCTGGGGATTCATTAACAGTTTAGCTCTCGCCCTCTCCTCTAACTCCCTTCCCCTGACACAATGGAGGTGGGTTAGCTGCTTAATAAAAACAGTTCCAGGGGAAAGGGTCTGGGTGGGGATTCAGTGGCACATTGGCTTTTGAGACTTCCGTGCAAATTTCAGTATCCCTTGCTATTTGTATCGGACATTAAATATCAGTGAAATCACCTATCACCTCTCTTTTGGGATAAAATACTTTCCTAATACTGACCCAAAGGCAAAGTGATCGCTATGGGACACCTGCCAAACATAATTGCTTTCTGCTACTTATTCACTCTAACAAAACTAAGTCACACCCAAGGGGAAAACGAGGACCCCACAGCTAACCAGCAGCTGCAAGGAGGTAAGAACCCCAGCTGGAGGTGCGGGTGTGGGAGGGGCGAGGCCGGGCCTTACCTCCAGGCTCCGCAGGGCCAGGCAGGCCGCCTTCTGCAGCTGCAGGTTGGTCTTGGTCAGTGCTTCACAGTAATAGAGCAAGGCCTGGGGGAGAGGGAGGGCATCGTGAGGCATCCACAGTGTCACTTAGGAGGTATGTGACGCTCCACTCCCCGAGAGGAACCACAGCACCCACCCAGGTGCTCTGTACCCCTTCCATAAGAAAAAGGAATCCACTGAAATCCATGTTGATTAAAAGGTCTGATTATTCAATACATTGATCTGTTATATTCTACTAGGTCATGGACCCTGGGGAACATGAAGTTGGACGACATGAAGTTCTGCTTTTAAAAAAAAAAAAGATTGATTCTCTTTATTCACTAGTTTTCAAGAGAATGGGCTGTTTCATTAGCAAACTCCAACAGTGACATTTTATTTTTAAAAATTATTATTTTTAAATTTTTCATTGACACATATTTGTATGGATTTATAGGGTAGAGTCCATTAACTCAATATGTGTATACAACGTGCAAAGATTAAATCAGAGTAATTGACATTTCCATCTTCTCAAACATTTGTCATTTCTGTATCCAGGGAAATTGTGGATTCTTCCTTTCTAGTTATTTTGCAGTAGATCATCAATTGTCAGGGACCACAGCTATGCCATTGTGCCATGGAACACCAGGACTAACGCTTACCTATTATCTAACCTCTCTGATTCTAGCATTTAAGGAGCCTCAGATCTAAGTAGAAATCCCAAGGATTTGAAGGCACTGTGGAGAAGAGATGAGTCAGGTGCCAGGAGGGAGCCAGAAGAGGCTAAGTAAGCCAGGCAGGGAAGGGACGTCTAGGCACTAGGGCAGGTTTCACAAACATGATGTTTGAACTGGACTGGAAGGGCTGGTTAGGCTTCTGATGGGAAGCTAGGGAGAAAGGGGCATTTGGGCTGTGGCGAGGAGGGCAGGAGGAGGAGTGAACTCCAGTGGGAAGGGGTACTCAGCTGGATACAGGGCAGCTGGGTGCTGTGCATTCAATTCTTTACAGGGCTGGTGGTGCCGCTCATGGTGGAGCTTGCCTGGCACGTGTGAGGCCCTGGGTTCCAGCAGTGCTCCCCTCCCTAAAAAAATCTTCATGCAGAATTAAATTTTTTTAATTTACTAAGCTAATTTCTTCCTAAATGGTTTATGTACATGTAGTACTTCATATTAATTCAAATGATAACAAGCACGCTAAGTCATTTGTTCACAGGAAACAGCAATTACTTTTGAAGAGAATTGAACGGAAAGGATTAATTTTCCATTTCATAAAGATAGACTGTGCATGCTTTGATGTTTGCCTGAGTGACTTTTCTTGTACAAAGCAGAACTCAAGTTGGATCACCATGCTCAGATACACAGTGGCCTAAGGGACACGCTACGGTGCATCTCAGGCCCCTGCTTTCCCATGGCCACGAGTTTTGCAGAGGTCTTGATCTCACGCCTTCCCCATGGCATGGCATGGCCAGTCTGGGGTCTAAATGCTGTGGAGCTCATTCCCCTTGGACAGCACATGCCAGTCACCAGCACGCACCCTCACAGGGCAGCCGAGTGCCTCCTTTAAACCAACTCCCCCTAGGTGCCTCACGAGGTCCTGGAGCAGCTGGCCCATGATGGACCCTGCGCCCTGGTCCTGCCTGCCCAGGAGGGCCCTGGCGGTGCCCTTTGCTCAGAGGACTCCTGTGCCCCCTGCCTCCATGGCCTCGCTTCTGACTGTCCTCAGGAGTGCTTTGTGACCAGCTCTCTCGACTTCTTTCCTCCTCATTGCTCTGACTTTCATCGTCCTGCTTGTTTGTTTACTTTGGGGTGCAGGGACGAGGCCCAGGGCCTCACACAGGCCGGGCCAGCACTCCAGCTGAGCCACACGCAGCCCTTCCTGTGTTTTCTGGTGAATGCGTCGACTACCCTTATTTGTAGGTACTTGTATTTATAAGTGTACGTATTCCTGATGTGAATTTCAACTTCCTAATGTGATTTGGGGCGTATTACATAACTTCCTGGACCTCAGTCTGCTAATCTATGAAATGGTTGTAATGAGACTCGCTTACAGGGCTTTGCGAATCTTCACTGTAATGAGACATACGAAGGACTAGAGAGTCCTTGGCACAAAGTGAGCCCTCGGCAAATATAGCTACACTAATTTTCCCATACATCTGTGTGTTCATATACTTGTTCATAGGAGAAAATGCCATAATAATCTCATTTATATATATATAAGTATATATATAAATATATATATAAATATACATATATTTATTTAAATATATATGAATATATATATCAATATAAATAAATATATATATTTATTTATTTGGGGGCTAGGGATGGAACCCTACTGACCTACAGCTCCCCATCCCCCATACTGAAACTCTGAAGATGTCTTAGTTTCTTTTAAAGACTTATTCAGCTCCTTTAGCATCTAGAATGATATTCTACACCTAGTGAGTATCTATCAGATCTGGTAGCACCAGAGGGCCTGGGTGAAACAGCTCGAAAGTATCAGCCACTTAAGGGTGGGCTTGCTCGCTCTGCTATGAAGCAGAACAGCATAGTCTCCTTTTCTGAAAAATAATGACATGCTTTAGCATCTAGAGATAAGACATGAAGGGAAAGACGCTGTGTCATTGACTGTGTCATATCCTAATAGGGGAAGAAAATTATTTTATGAATGAGTACATGCTAAAACGTTAAAAGTGAACCACAGAAAACTAACAAGCGTCTGGGTCGGTGGCCGTGATGTGGCCTCGTACCTTTTCCCTGAAATTCTCATTCTTGGAGGCCGCTGCCAAGTAGAGTGTCACCGCCTCGCTGACGGCATTGTCGTCCCTGGTTAAGAGCAGCGCCAGAGTCCGGAGCACCTCTTGCTGGGCCAGGAGGCTGCTGGGGGCGAGGTCGTCCATGGCTCGCAGCAGTTTCTCCTCTCTCAGCGACTGCAGAGTCTGCGCCAGGGAAACTAGAAGACAAGGAGGGTTTCAGGTCGACCGTGCAGCAACGGGGTCATCACGAGTGCCAATGTTCCACGTGTGTTTCTAGTGGAAGTAGACCTACGATAGATGGGATATACGTGGTAGCGACGGAAAGGTGGCGTTTCCAATCAGTGAGGAGAGGACCATGTATCCAGCACCTACAGTGAAGGGAGGGCGAGTCAGGGGAGAAAAAGTGAACGTGGAGCTCTGCCTTGCAACGGGCGCAAACAGACTGAACAGACGAACTCAGTAGTCAGATGTGAAAACAGACGGTGAAGGAAATACAGGGAAAGCTGCGGACAGTCTTCCTGGAATAGACAGAGCAAACCCAGCTGCCCTGTCTCCTACTCAGCCCTTTGGTCAAAATCCTAGTCCTAGGTGAACTCAAGTCTGCTCTGAGGCAACCAAGACCGGTGGGGAAACTCACTTTTTGATGGAAATGTGGGGATACTACCATAAAGAAGGGTTCCGAGTCCCATGTGGGCCAACTGGCCACGTTCTGCAAATAAGAGTGCACCCCAGTCCCCAGCTCAGTACCCAGCATGGGCGTCCATACCACAGAAACACCAGCAGGCTCCACTGCAGCAGACAGAAGAGCCCGCCTCACCTTGCCTGGCCAGCTGGCACAGGTAGCTCTCCAGGTCGCTCACACCGTGGCTGGTGAAGTAACTGTAGTACTGGAAAACCGTGACAACTTCTGAGGAGAGGCTGGGGGACAGCAGAGGCTCTGTCCGGTCCAGAATGTGGGACACCAGGGTTTGAAACACTATTTGGAAGGAAGAGACGCAAAGCAGCTGAGGAAGCACGCTGTCATTCATGCATTCTCCTATGATAATGTGTCTGTGAGTGCAGTGAACCCTCACTTCCTCAACACACGGCCAGGTGACTTGCATCTTACACACCCGCGTAACCACCAGGCACATCAAGACCTAGAAGGTGCTCAGCACTGGGTCTGGTTTTCTTGTGCCCCTTCCCAGTCCACAGCTACCCACTCATTCCCACCACGGGAACTGGTAACCTGTCTCCTGTCCACACGAGTGCTTGAACTTCGTATAACCAGAATTGCATGGCATGTGCTTATTGTATCTGGTTGCTTCTACTCAACAAAGCATCTGTGAGATTCATCCAAATCACTGTTGTAGCAGGAATAGATTCTTTAAAAAGTGCTACGTCATAGCTTGTGATCTGATTGTGTTATGATCTATCCAATCCGTTGTCACAGACGTTTGAGTTGTACCCAATTTTTGTCTCCTGTGAATAAAGCTGCTATGAACCTCCCTCTACAAGTCCTCCCTCCTGAACATAAGCACTCATTTCTCTTGCTATGTTCAAGAGTAGAATTTCTAGATCATGGGAGAGAGCTATACTGAGTTTTAGTAGAAACTGCTAGTATTTCCCCAAAGTGGTGGTACCATGTGATGCTGTGGTACTGGTGACATCTTTATTTTTGTTTTACTTATTTTTATGTGGTGCTGAGGATTGAACCCAGTACCTCACACATGCAAGGCAAGTGTTTTGCCACTGATCCACAACCTCAGCCCCCTGGTGACATCTTAATGAAAAAAATATCCATGGGTTCCACACCTGCAGATTCAACCAATTCAATTTTGATTCAATTGTGAATCAAAAATATCCAGAAAAAAATCATAGTGAACACCACACAGACATTTTAATCTTGTCATCATTCCCTAAGCAATAGAGCATAGCCACTCTTCACACAGCAGCAGCCACATGGTCTCAGGTGTTATAAGGAACAGAGTATCGCAGGGTGTTTGTGGGTCATAGACAAACACCATGACATTTATACCAGAGATGTGGGCATTTGCCACTTGGCTGGGAGGGTGTCCTGGACCAGTCCCCACAGACACCGAGGGACAACGCAAACATGTGGTACTTTTAAAAAAGTCGCTGGTGACACTCTGAATTAAAATGTGCCCAACACCTTTCTTTTCGTAAACCTGACTGAGTGGGAGAGGCTTTCCCTGGCGCCTGCATGCCTACTTCTTCAGGCCCAGGCTGCGGGGCAGCTGCAGGGGGCAGCTGCAGGAGGCCTCGTCGCACCCACTCTCACCCAGAGGGACAGACTGCCTCCCGCCACGGTCCTACCTGGGTCTGCGAGTCCGGGGTGGTCCTTGTTGACAGTCCCCGCAAAGCTGGCTTCCAGCTGCCTGATCACCCTGCCGGCTGAGCTGTGGTAGACCCCGGCCGGGCTGCAGCACTTGCTCCAGAAGGACAGCAGGGGCAGGTTTTTGTGGAACCCTGGGATGGCTGCAAGAGAAGAGCCCCCACAGCACGTCCTAAATGCAGGTGATGGAGAAGTGCACCTGGGCGGGGCAGGCCAGGCCTGATGGGGCTTTGTTTTTTTGAGTGGTTTACAAGATTCTACTGCTCCAAGAGTCCTCTGCAGCTGGCAGGTGGACAGGGTTAGGAGGAGGAACTCAGCCTAACACAGAGAAAACAGGGCCATTTGCTTTCAGCGACAGAAGGCACAGCAGCCCTCCTCTTGGGCGTCATCCAGGCATCTCACGTCCCCTAACTTTACAGGTTCAGGATTCTCACTCCCCAGGTTTCCTGAAGGGTGTGGAATGCGGCTGTGGTGGCCGGGGGAGTGTCTCCTGCCCAGGTGGCCTTCACACTGGAGAGGGGACGGCAGGGTGCAGGCTGTGTGTGGTCACCACTGTACTGCTGTGTGGCTGAGACAGTGGGAGGGAGAGGAGGGGACAGTTGCTTGCAGCCTGAACATCTGTCCCTGCAGGGCCCTGCTCCTAGGGACTCCACTTGAGGCAGTCGCGACAGGGAGCACCCAAGGTAGGCTCAGGCCTGAAGGGGATTACCCAGGAGACCCTGTTTCCTCCTACTTCTGACGTGAAAATAGAAAATCTTCCCAGAGCCAGACCAAGGAGCACAAGGCGCCTTCTCACGTCAAGTTCAGCTGCCAAGACTCAGAGCCAGGGCCTGTCCTGCAGGCCTTGGGCCACCTCTGTCTACTTCTGCCCCTGGACAGTGCCACAGGGGGACATGGCCAACTGCACAGCCAGAGTCCTGGTCATCTGTCTGAATCTCCTGGACCTGCCTGCAGTGACGCTGCTTCTGTTCACACTGGAGCCCCTGCTCCCAAGGGGAGGCCCTGTGGAAGACGCCAGTGTGTCTGGGTGACCCAGGAGGCTCAAGCAAGGCCTCCAGGAGCCCCAAGCAAGGCCTCCAGGAGCCCCCAGCCTGGACACCTCCCCCCTGTTGTGAGGTGTAGACGGCTTCCTGTCTTCCTGACATGGCCGGGAGCAGTGGGGCAGTGGGCAGGCAGGGGTGCCCGTGCCCTGCCCGCAGCGGGGAGAGGCAGGACACAGTGCAGTGCCCCGGGCTGTGCGTGCCTGTGGCAGGGCAGTGGACAGGGGCTCACCTTGTACAACAGAGCTCAGGCTCCCTGCTTCCTCGTCACTGATGGCCGCGAGTCTCTCCATCACTTGGATCTGTCTCGAAAGTTTCTCTAAGAGGTTTCTTGCCACAAATGGGGTTTTGCTGGAGAAAACAATTTGCTGATAAAACAAATAAAAGAGCTGTTTCAGGTACGTTGTCTGGAGAGCCCCTGTTCCCTAGCACCCCCTTCCCCGACGTGCTGCTGTTGCTGGAGGCGCTCACACAAGGCAGTTCCAGCCTGGTAATGTCCCTCACTCCCTGCCAGGGCCGACATCTGATGAAGTCACTCCTGGCTGTGTTGCTTTAAACTTTTTTTTTTCTTTTTTTAGTACTTAGGATTTAGCCCAGGGGCAATTTGTTCCTGAGCTACATCCCCAGCTCTTTTATTTTATTTTTTATTTTGAGACAGGATCTTGCTTAGTTGCTGGGACTGGTTTTGAACTTGAGATCCTCCTGCCTCAGCCTCCCAAGTCTCTGGGATGACAGGTGTGCACCAGTGCCTGGCTAACCTTTTTGCATGCCTCGTACATCCAGGAATTTTATCAGTAGTAGAATGGCAAGCTACTGTGAAGTTGTTTTCCTTTCTATGTATTATATATCTGGTCCTCCTCTTTGAAACTCACAGAGCATATTTAGGCTGTGTCTTGGTGTGCAAGCAGAAAAATATCTGTTTGACAAAGTGCAGTAATGTTCCACCACATGGTTTTGTTTTCTTGTTTTCAAGCTAAAAATTAAGAGCAGACTGCATAATGACCATAACAGCAATCTGAGCCATCTCATCACACTAGTGAGTGCTTCCTGTGAGCCTGGCACCGGCCTCTGCCCTGTGCATTAGTTCACATTATTTCTCACGACCACCAATGTGGTGGTCCTTTTGATGTCCTCCTTTTACTAATGAGGACACTGAGGCACAGACAGCTCAAGTAATCTTCCCAGGGTCCTACAAGTGGTGTTTTCATTTATGTGCCATCGCAAGCACAGGCAGGCAGAAGAAAGGACACATAGTCACTTGGCATTGACATCCCTATTCCCTTGTGTGCCTGTCAGGACCTGCCTGGCCACCTGCTAGGCACAGAGGAGTGCAGGACACAGAGAGGCCCCTGGCGTGTGTCTGCAGCAGTCACACTGTAAACAAATAGCACTTCAGACTAAGAGTCCAGCAATCACACGCTAAAGTCTTTCGTGTAAGTGAATAAAATAGAAGCGTATTTATTTAAAAAATAATTATAGCTATTACAATTCTTAGGGAAGGCCCATTTTTATCTCTCTACAATCATATACCAAACAAATAGACTCACTGATTCAGGAGTGAGTGCAAGTGAGAAATTAGGTTTGCAATCGCCCCTTCTTCAGTCTGCGTCTTTACACCACCTCTTTGTTTGTCTAGCATGGTTCTTCCCCACAGAAGACTTGGACTGATCAATCTTTGGGAGAAATCCTCCCCCGTCATGGAAGAGAATTCTTATGTCTCTCAAAGTAACTTTTACCTCCAAAAGGTAAATAGGTGGTTTGCTCTGCACAGTGTTAACATCAGCAAGGTAAAGAGATATGAAAACCCAGGGTTGAGGAAGGCAGGGAAGGCCCTCAGAGTTTTTGAGGTGGTTCAAATCAAAGCAGAATGGTTCTCGTTTCCCCAATTCTCATTTCCCTACAAAACTGAAAACAGAGGCCTGCTTTCCTGCAGAAGCAGCCTGTGTTCTCTAGCACCAGTGGGTCCACCTCGCCTCCCACCTGAACGAGCTGGGTGCAGTACTGAAGGTGCCGCACGATGGCGACGTCCAGGCTCTCGTTCCCTGTGGTCAGCGGGAGGGGGCTGCCTGCCACACTGGTCCCCACACCGGTGTCTTCCGTCAGTGCTTCACTAAGATGTCCCCTGGCTTCTGGGTGAACCGACCTGTAACTGGTGAAGCAGGAGGTGGGTGAGATGTGAGCGGCATCCTTCCGTGTACAGACCACAGGCCACGTCAGCATGGCTGGCTGCAGGCCCCACGTGCCCACTGAAATCCTCCTTCCCTCGCCTACTTTGAAAAGTAGGGGTACCTTTCAGAAGAACCTACTCAGCCCGCCGACCGGCCTCGCATTAGAAGACCAAACACATGGCTTCCAGGGTCCCGCTGCTTCTCCAGCAGCAAGGTCGTCTCTCGAAGGCTTTAAAACAGGCCCACATTGTGCACCTGTCCCACTTTCCTGCTCTGCTGACAGAGTGATTTGCCAGATTCCCTGGCATCAAACTGTCCTCTGTACCTGTGGTTTCCCAAGTAATACCACTAAGAAATAATCTGTCACGGCCTTTTCCTGGCACCAGACCAATCGCTTCTTCAAGACAAGGCAAAGGAGAGTGGCCAAGAGGAGAGAGGAGATATTCCACTGGGAACAAAAGCAAGAGGGTGTTGACGTGCTGAGAGCACAGCCGAGTCTGCCTCCCGCTCTGTGTTAGCCCGTCTCCCCGCCTGAGGTCTTATCATCACGGCTCTCACGCTATCCCATTTTATTCTTAAAGTGAATCTGTGCTTGGGAGGGATGGAAGAGGGAGCCTGGAGTGTCCTGGTTCACCCGCTGGGCCCCAACAGGGGGCTTCTGGCTTCTAGCTCCTGCTCCCTCCTCAGTGCCCACGATGCAAAAAGACCCTCACCCAGGCTCAGCAGCTTTGAGGGCTTTGCTCTGATTCACATTTGCCTCCAGGGGAAGATGCTCAGCTGTGTCTAGGTGGTCAGCACACAGTTAATGCACACGTGTGTGCACACACACAGAGTTCTTTTCTAATAATTCTGATAACATACAGTAAGACTGAGTTGGATACATTTAACATTAATGTTCTGTAAAATGGACAAAAGCAATAATGTTTTTGTTATTAAAATTCTTCTTTTAGCAAGAAGAAAAGAAGTTCAGATGGACACCTGACTGTGCTGTGTCATTGCCAACTAGTTTATGGAAAAGTTTTGGTGAAGTATTTCACAAATTCGGTCAGACTAGAAAATATGCAGAAGCAAAACTTCAGTATGATATTCATCCTTTAAATTTGCTTTCCTTTTATTCCCAGTTGGCTCACAGAATAGAGTTTAGTTCTCACGCTGTGTTTTTCTTTGTTGCTGTTGTTTTTGTCTTTCTCCTGGTTTTATCTTAGAAAAAGAAACCCTCTAGGAAGGACAGAAGCTCAAACAACACCCTCTCCCACAGACAGACCTGTGAAGGCGGAACAGAGAACCTGGGAGATGGATTTGTCACCTGTAGACATAACGTAGAGACCAGTGGGAAACACACCCCTTCCATGGGGAAAGTGTGTGTCTATCTCAGTGACTGAGGGGCAAGTATGCTCATGATGCTCGTCTGCCGTGGTCTGAAATCACAAGACAGACCCCAGGACCTACTCCAAGAACGTGGCTTGGCTGCCCCAGGGCCAGGCAGAGAAGGTGACCCTTCACCTCCATGATCCCCACCCAGAGATCACATTTCCATCCTGAGCTTAGCCTCCTGCAGACTCACTGGGCTGAAGGGCAGGCAGAGTGAAGCCCAGCAAAGCCAAGGCCCTGGAAGGAAGAGGGCTCTGGGTGGGACCAGGCCCGCAGTTCTCAGTGGTGGACCCGGCCAGCTGGAGAGAACTGCACGGTCAGGCTGCAGGTGCTGCCCCCGTGCCACGCGGGCATACACGGGGCGCACACAGCTCTCATCCAGTCCTCTCCTCGCTCTGGGGAAGAAAGAGATCTGCTCTCCCTTAAGCAACCCCAAGGAGGTGAGGCTGTCCTCAACAGGAAAGAGGAGCCCAGTCCTGCACGGTGTGCCCGGCCGTCCGGTGCCACAGCTCGGTGCACACTCACCTGCTCCTCTCGGGCTCCGTGTCTGAGAACACCGAGTCAGCACCGCCACCACGACGTGCCTCCTCCCCGTCCTCCTCCTCGTCAAAGTCAGAGGTGTTCAGGAAGTCAAAGCTTTCTAAAGCACTTTCCACCGCGAGGCTGAGGCTGGAGGACCGGCTGCGGCTGGTCGCGGGCTTGCACTGCAAGGCAGAAGGCACCAGGGCGTCAGCACGCCCGCAGGAAGGAGCGCGGACCTGGTGCCAGAGGCCACACTTCAGCTTTCCTTTTGTCAAGCTTTTATTTTTTGTTGGCATTGAAAATCTTCATGTTCCAAAAAGAAGTACAACCAGAGGTGAAATGGCACAATATCTGGGGTTGTTCCCAAATGACCCAGACAGAAAGACACAGGCAGAAGAACGGACGGAACAAGGATGGCCGCCAGCTGACTGCTGAGCCCTGTGTGGACATCGGAATGCGCATAGCTACTTCTGCTTGGAATTCTTATAATAAACATTTTAGAAAATGTCAACTAGAAAGTTTTGGGAAGCAGAGTGGCTATATTCCCCTCTGCCTAGGGCTCCCTCCCAAATAACACACAGCTAGCAAGCCGGTGCAACGGCAGAGGCGGACAGTCCCAGATGCTCAGAGACTGAGGCGGGAGGAGCACATGAGCTCACAAGTTCAAGACCAGCCTGGGTCCCTGTCTAAAAAAACAAGAACAAATCAAAAACCAGCAGACAAAGTTTAAGAGACACCAAGTCAATGCCAATTACTAACCAATCTCTAATTCCAAGTGACCATGTCTTCCAAGTCCTGAGACCAGAGCTATCTATCTAAAGCACTTGCTCTCAAGGTGGTCCTGCAGGCAAATCCCAGAACACAACATCACTCCGATTCATGGAGCCCACGCTCTCCATGTAAGAAACCCTATATCTAAGGTCACAGGAGCACAGCGTGGGACCCTATATCTAAGGTCTGGGCATGACAGGAAGCAGCCTTGCTTCCTTGAGCTCTGCCTTGAAAGGAACAAGCCACAGCCTCCCTGGCCAGGCCCCGGAAGTGGGGGGCAAACCCTTGTCAGGGATGTGTGGCAGGACATGCAGAGAAACACGACAAACAGATGGTGCCAGCAGCTACGGGCACAGAGAGGGCAGGAAAGTCCAAAAGTTCCGGAAGACGCTGGGGTGGACAGACGGAACAAGTCCTGCCAAGGAGATGCGCTACATGTCCTCCACGCAGCTAGGTGGCACTGCTTGCTGATTTCCCATCACAAGGCAGGAAGGGCCTCACAGGGCTCTGTCTCGGGCACTTGGGATGGGATGGCACAAGAGCACTGGGGAAAACGTCTGTTGCTGCTTTAAATCACAGTTGTTCCACTCGCCCTCAGGGATCTCCGTCCAAGAGGCAGCTTCATTTAGTTTCTGATCCTCAAGATGTTTTAGCACCCTAGGAATGTGGGGATGGGGGAGAGAGAGGGAGAGAGAGAGGGAGAGAGAGAGAGAGAGACCTCTTGTCCAGCTGATGCTTTAATTCTGGCTGGACACAAAGCACTTGCCTCAGACCTAAACCCTGTGGACATCTTCAATCTCAAGGGCAGAGAGGGAGCTAGTGAAACTCAACCCATGTTGGGGCTCCACTTTCCTAAGCTAGCTGTCCGTACAACTCCATCTTGTAGAAGGTGGACAGGTTTAGGTATTGTCTATAACGAAGAAAGGGATGGTTAAGGATTTCCCTAGCAACTTTAAGAACAAGTGTAGACTGAAACAATACCCTGGAAAGGAATCCACGAGCAACACATCTGTATAAGACTAGCGGATGATGTGCATCCTGGGTCCGGATGGACTGCACTATTTGGCAGCCTCCTAGCCCCTGAAACAGGAGCTGCCACCACCACAGTCTTTCTAAATGCATTTGCTTAGGTGGGACCAATTTGTGTCTGAGGTCTTTTCTTTCTGAGGTGCTGGGCATTGAGCCCAGGGCCTCATGTATACTAGACAAGTGTTCTTCCACTGAGCCACAGCCAGCCCTGGTAAATTAGCTCTTTCCTGTGACCTCTTCAATAGAACAGGTCCCCAAGGAACTGCTCTTTCAAGAAAAAAGATCCATGTTCCTTTCTATATGACCATATAAATCAGAGTGGGAAAGAAAATAACACAAGCAGTGGCGGTGCGATTCAGGGCACAGATTCAAGCTCTGTCTTCATGTGTGGGATTTTAAAAAATGTTAACTCACACCCTGGGTGAAGACAGATCCATTCTGATGTGGCAGCGACGATGACCTCATTCTTAGACCTCCTGCCCGAGAGGAAACCATCCCTCTCGCCGTTAGCCGATCACCATGGATGGAGGAGAATCTCTCTGGTGAGATCTGGCCTTCCCTGGCTTCTAGAATGTGACCAATGACTAATTGCTGATCTGTAGACGGAAGGTTTCTTTGCACCATCAGAAGAGAAGGCGCCGTGGCCCTCATGCTGGGGCTGGTCAGCTCTCCCTCCAGGGAAGGGCTTCCCTATTTCCCTGTCCAGTACCATCTATGAGGCTGTGCTGGTCACGGTGCCAGCATTTCACATTTGGGATTAGAATGATCAGCTCTGGGACTAGAAGGGTGTAGAGATTCTTTTGAGATTTTAACTGAACTCCTCATCAGTTTAGTGAAGTTGATCTATTGTCAGGGAAATAAAAATAAATACACATAAGTGGCATTAATGTTCCTTGCCATTTAAATGACAATTATCTGTTGATCCTGTGACTGGATAGGGCTTAGAAGAAAAAGGAAAAAAAGATATGCTATCTCAATAAAAAGCTGGTTTAAGACGGCTCTCTGCAAACCTAATCCAATGTCTCTGCAAAGGCACTTACTTTTAGAATATCATCCAAATGCATGACCTCTTGGTTCAGATCCTGAAACTCCTTGTACTTCTCCTTATGTGGTTCTAGAGCAAGAAACAGCCCGCTCAGGGCATCCTCCAAGCTGCCATCTAGGAAGGACTCCCCACTGGCAGAGTCCTCAGAAAGCAGCTGCTCCGTGGCTACTGGCACCTCGGCAGAGGTGAGCCTCTTGACCAGCTGTTTCGTGATGTTTCCTTCAAAAGTGTCCAGCTCCACAGGCTTGAGCTCCGAGGCCTCATCTGACTCTTGCAGAAGGGCCTCGGCGACGGCATTCTCAAGGAACAGGCGCTCAGGCCCCGCAGGCTTCCTGGGCTCTGCTGCATCTTCCTGCAGATGGGACCTGGGATCTTGGCCTTCTCCCAAGGTGCTCCCCGAAGATGCTGTGCTGCTGTCACCCCTGCCCTCATCCCTGGAGGACGGGCTGGTGTGGCTGAGCTCTGCAGGGGTGATGGTGATTTCTGGATTTGCTGAGCACGGGCTGGAAGGAGATGCCGCAGAGCTGGAAGGGAGGACACAGTCCCCATTGGGCAGGTCACAGGAGCTGAGAGAGAGTGGCCTTTGCTCCTCGGCTGCCTTCCCAGTTTCAAAGATGTCATCGGGCAGATTCGCCTGCGGATAAAGACAGCAGTGATTTTCAATACAAATGACGCACATGGCCTGGTTTATTTTCAGACAAAATGTGAGGTGTTAACATGATGGAGCTAGAATGTTCATACTCGTGTTTTATTTGTTGATGTGTGTGTATGGCAGGCAAAAGGAAACAAGTCCTTAAAAACCCTGCAGAGCTGAATCTAGGTGGAAGTTCACGTGCCTATTCTTAGGTCTGACATTTTCCACAAGAAGCAGAGGTGGAGTGGGAAGGTCGCTTGTGTTCTCAATCCCGGGATCTCACAGTATTTGGCAGCCATACTTTGACTACGAATTTTTTCGATTTTTTCCTTTTCTCTCAGCATTTATCTTAAAGGACTGTCCAACATTCTTGCCACTTTGTTTCAAGGACGTGATACCTTGTTCTGTTTCAGTTCTCAAAAATTATGTTTTGAAAATCTCTACCCACAAATCCCAGACTCTTGAAATGTTTTGTTAATTTAGTAACCATGCCAAAAATACTTCAAGGTCAACAAAACATTTGCATAGCTTCTCTAGAAATGGCAGAAAAGGCTAAGAAACAAACACCTGTCTTCCAGGAGGCAAGCCCCACCAGGCTCCCAGCGTGTGCAGACGCAGGCAGATGCAGGCGGTGTATCCGGCAGGCTCGGCTGTGCAGAGCAGAACTCTGCAGGGGACTGGCGTGTTCGTGCTGGCACTGTGCTGGCCCGTCAGCTTCCCTAGGCTGCGCCTGTGTTTTCTAGCTATGACACCAGCCCCCTCAGAATGGCTGACTTTTCTGCATTCCAGATTGGATCCTTAAAGTACAACCAACCCTCTGTGTCCACGGGTTCCGCACATGCAGAGTCAACCAAGCACTGGTAATACTTGAAAAACAAATTTGTATTGAACACATACAAGCTTTTTTCTTGTCTTATTCCCTAAACAATATAGCATAAGAACAAAGAAGACTTTGCAATGGCATTAAACCCTAGAGAGGGTTTCCAGGGTATGGGATTGCGGGGTTACATGCAAACGCTACACGGTGTCCTGCGAGGGGCTTGGGCATCCCTACATTTTGGCATTCCAGAGGCTGGAACCAGGGATGACTGTAAATGGTCATCAACAGGCTAGTGCCTGCTCTACTTACATATAAAACAACAAATTCTCAGATACTCCAGCCAGCCAAACAGGACCAGACCCAAGACAAAGGTCCCATCCGCCTGCAGAGGTGTCCCTGCCCCGGGACACTCGGACCCTTGGCAGGCCCTGTGTCCTGGCCTTTTCTGAACTGCTACCCTGTCAGTGATTGTGGAACGTGATCCTTGGCGTCCTCGGGGTGCAGGCTTGGGCACCCTCTCACTTCCTCCGGCCTGCTTGTTTTGGCTCCTCCCTTTATCAGCCCCTATGCTTCTAGGAAGATGCAGGGCCCCTGCTGGGGGTGGAAGGGAAGCCTGGAGTCTTCTCTGTGGGGGCCCCTCTGTGGGGGTCCCTTGGGCACCTTGCTGAATGCTTGGGTTCTGCAAGTAATCCTGCCAGCTGGGCTGTGCAGCCTGAGGAAGGGGCGCTGGCTGAGGCAGAGGACAGAGATCCAGGTTCCTACCGTGTGCCAAGGTCCTTTCTGGCCATTTGTCCATTTCCTATGTCCCCGAGCCCAATTCGTACCTACTTAAGTGCAAATGTTGAGCAGGAATAGGTGGAGATGCCCTGCCCCAGGGGACTGACCGTTCACAGAGGGGACGAGTCCACCACAGGACATACCACAGGGCAAGGGACTTGCCCAGAAGAAGGCCACAGTGGGGCTGCTGTGGGTCAGGGCACTTAAAACGGAGTCGGAAGGCCTTTAAGCTGGGTCCCAGGCCCATCCAAGGCTGAACTTGCTAATGGGGCTGTCTGCACACGCCACCCGGTACACGTGGACCTCCCACACCCGACTGGACTGGAAAGTTCACTCTCCTTCCTCATGGCTTGTGAAAACACTCCCCTTCCCTCCTGAGACTGCTCCAGCACTTTCTTACAGAATAGTTTGGCTTTTAAGGCTCCAATCACGATTCTTGATGAAGGAAAGATGTAATTAACCTCCCCTCACCCGCCCCGGGAGTCCACGCTGGGCATTTCCAAGGCTGCTTAAATTCTGTCTCCAGGTATTGCAATCCTAGCAAGTCCCAAATGAACTTCATTCTTCTGTTCTCACCTGGGCTAGCTTTACCTTGGTTGATGGAAGGCACAGTGTGACTGAGGCATGTGTCAGGAGATAAGGGTCCCAGCGAGGGGAGAGGTGCTGCCTGAGGGAGGACCCAGATCCAGCCTTCAAGACAGCGAGGGAGAGAACAGGGAGAGGAGGACAGGGACAACATATGCAAAGATACGAGGCCCTGGAGGGATGTGGTCAGTCTGGAGGACAGTGGGCAGCGGGGAGGGAAGAGATGCGCCTGGAGGGTGGGCTGGGTGACGAGGACGGCAGCTTTGGGGACTTCATGTGCGTCCACAAGGCTACACGAAGCCAGTGAACTTCAGTAACCTTACTCCTGCTTAAACAAGCTCTGAAACCCCTCCTGGCCTCCCCACCCCTCTGACTCGCGGCATCTGAGTTGCATGCCACGCCGACAGTTACGTGGGCAGCGCATCAGCTCCACCGCTTTTTGATGTTTTCACACACATTTTCCCATAAGTTCTTCTGATTTCCCTCTGAAACTCCACTAGAGTTTACCTTCATCCTTTTCACCTGTGGGGTTTTTTTTGTTTTTTTGTTTTTTTGATTCAATGAATAAGATGCAGTTACTACTGTGATGGCGTTGCTATTAGCCTGAAGACTTCATCTTCTTCTCCCTGGACATTCAAAGATGACTTTTAGGGGCTGAGGTTGTGGCTCAGTGGTAGAGCGCTTGCCTACCATGTGTGATGTGCTGGGTTCGATCCTCAGCACCACATAAAAATAAATAAATAAAATAAAGGTATTGTGTCCATCTACAACAAGAAAAAAATATTTAAAAAAAAGAGATGACTTTTGCATGTCTGTGAAGAGCAGAATATTCTATGCATGCACAAGTTTGCGTGTATTCTCTTGTGACACAATGTCTGACTCACACGGAGTAGGCTACCTGTTGTATTCCTGTGAATTAAAGGGTTTCTTCTACTACAGCGGTAAAGAATTAACATGCTGCAATAAGCCAGGACCAGCAACCTATTTACCTAGAGACAGTGCTAGTAAAATTAGTCTAAATCCTTCAAAGACTTGAATGCCAGTCTTTGAAAGGCTGATACTTTCTGAAATAAAACTTCCTTTGCTTTTAAGAATAGCTGTTGTTTTTAAAAATAAAAATCTTGTTACCATGGATATCTTTGCCACGGTGGAGAAAAATCACAGCACAAAAACAGAGATTATCTAAGGAGAAGTAACACAAGTTGCATGCATGGCCAACCTGGAGAGCAAGACAGAGAAGGCGAGAGAAAAGACATGCAGAAAGGCTGGGGATGGCTCCATGGTAGAGTTCTAGCCTAGTATGCACGAGGTCCTGGGTTCAACCAGTGCCAGAAGGGGAAAAAAGGAAGAGACATGCAGAAGCATCATGCAATGAGCCCCCAAAGTCACGAAGTCAAGCATGTCACACCCAGGCAGGCCGCACTCACATAGAACTCTAGCATGGCCATGGGGCTCAGGCCGAGGGAGGGCAGGTCCCTGAAAGAGCGGCTGCGGTGCAGCTTGGCAAAGAAAGTGTCTCTGGAGGCACTCAAGACAGACACCCACCACGGCCTGTCTGCAGAGGGATGCAGCCGACTCCTCTGAAGTCAGAGCAGGGCAGGAAGTGAGTGGAGAGAATCAGGTTACCACATTACCCTAGCTTGCCAGCAGGTGGGCCGAGGCCCTGACCTGCATCTACTTCTCTGAAAGACTAATGCTAGAGAACCTCTGGAAGAGTCTACCCATTATCATCCAGCAACAGGTAAGGAGAGGGAGGGAAGGAGAGGAACGACGGAGGCACCACTCTACACGACCACAGGCACTAGGGAGGTGGCTCCTCAGCCACCCCTTGACTAGGGAGACCTTGAAGAACCTTGTGAACTGGCATTCCTGAGAGCCCCAACCCCCGCGGCTGGGCACCTCAAGTGCTGGGCGCAAGCACAGCTCAGACTCAGCTTCTATTCCAGAGTCATGTGGGACTTACAAAGAAGGAGTGATCTTGGCAGGTGGGCGCGTCTGGGGCGCCCTGGCTGTACATGGACATCCTCCTCTGGAGTGCTGCTGTCTTATTCCCGGCACCACCCGAGGACGGGGTCGTATCCTCCACGTCAAAGGGACTGCAAAACAACGGGCCCCCAAGCAGGCGCACGTTAGTTACTTGTGACCACAGGACCGAGGCCAAGAGAGCATCTCCTTGCAGCAAGGTCAACAGAAACCGGGCAACTGTGCTGGTTTTGGCTAAACTGTTTGGCAGAAAATAAGCCCAGAGAAAAGAAGGACGGAATGGAGACCCCCCCAAAGGACCACAGGTGATCACAGCTTTAGGCCCCATTTACCTACTGGCCTAGGTGTGTCTGTGTCCTTGTGAACACTAGAAATGTGGACACACTAGTGCTGGCTCCCACGTAACCAGACGTTGGGAAAGTCTGTAAAAGTTCTCGAGTTCTGTCGGGTAAGACCCTCAGTTTGAGCAAGGAACAGACTACTGTTTGGTTCTGACGAAAACACTCAAAACAGAATCCCATTTCTTTCAGTTGCTACAGCCCCCCTGCAAGCCCACCGAGGATGGAGGGATGCTGCTTCTCATCCTGAAGCCCTGGTCAGCCAGCAGGAATGACCTTGCTCTGTGACATCAGTGAGGCGGGCTGGACTGGGCAAAGGCACTGGTGCAGCTTCCTGGACAGGCAGTGGCATCTTGGCCACTTGCACGCTGACTCTGATGTGGAAGGGAGGCCCTGAATGTTGCCACGTGGCATTGGCTCAGGTGTGGCCCAGAGCCACAACACCCAGTGTCGTGAGCGACCAGTGTGGAGAACTCCGCTAGATCTGTCTCAGGGGGTGACCCTGGAAAACCACTTTTAAATTTTACAAGAGCTACCTCTTGGCTTTGGAAGTACTCTATTTCAGTAAAGGAAGCCCCGAGGGTGTTTGCAGCCTGAAAGAGCAGCGTGAAATAGGAGGGGTGAGAAGTGCTAAGCAGGCCTGAGGGCCAGACCTCCCACTCTGGACAGTTCCCTGTAGCTCAGGGCAGTTTGCGAGGGAGGCGTTATTCTCGTGCATCTGTTTGAAGGTGGAGAGGGAGGGAAGGAGGCCGAGTGAGATGCAGCAAGCAGGGAGTAGAGCAGGAGAGCTCTTCCACAGGGCACCTGTCACCTGGCGGGTTGCTGAACAGGTGCTCCGGCCACAGGGCCCTGACACAGTGCCTCAGCTGCAGCCCCACCATCTGCTCCCACAGGCTCCCTGATGGTGCCGACGTCCACTCGGTCTCTACACAGCTGCCAGAGCGCGCTGCCACCGGAGGACAGGAAAAGGGCAACTTACTACCAGGTGATTTCCAGGTTCAGTTTGATGGTTCCGAGGTCATTGATGTCCACAGCCACCACCTGTGGCCGGGCTGCAAACAGCTCTTTAGTCTCGCAGGTCACGCTGCCCACCAGGAGGTGAGTCGCCAGCCCTTTGAGCTCTGTGACCTAGCAGGAAGAGAGGCAGAGAGAATGGGGACCGGCTATTCCTTTTCTTGTTTCTGAACCAGCTGGTGGCTTCTTTCAGAATCACATCTGAAACTGGAGGCGGGTATTTGAAAAGCCCATCTCATGGCTGCTCTGCTCACTTTTTACAAGAGCAGCCGTCCTCGTCATGAACTTGTGGGGACAGGAGCCTGTGGGATGGCGGAAGTATTGGGGACAGGTCCTCTCTGATGGATCGTCCAACTTGGCACCAGGAAGACAACCAGAGGCAAGGACAATACTAACCTTGATGGAAATGAACCCAACGATCAGGGGCAGGAACACGGTTTCCTCCCCGTCCCAGCTCTGTTTGCCGTTGACTTCTATCTTGCCCTTCAGCTTCCACCTCTGCCGACCGTACTTCATGAAGATCTGGGGTGCAGACATCACAAGACCTCAGGGTCCACTGCCCCGCCTCGCTTCCCAAACACCAAGACAGAGGGCGAGGAAGCTGGCGACGCCCCCCATCACCCCACTCCACCTGTTCTTGGTTCTTTTTTTTGGTACCGGGGATTGAACTCAGGGGCACTCGACCACTGAGCCACATCCCAGCCCTATTTTGTGTTTTATGTAGAGACAGGGTCTCACTGAGTTGCTTAGCGCCCCGCCATTGCTGAGGCTGGCTTTGAACTCCCAATTCTCCTGTCTCAGCCTCCCTAAGTGCTGGGATTACAGGTGTGCGCCACTGTGCCTGCCTTGTTCTTGGTTCTTGACAAAGAGTGGGGGAGGGACACGTTAAAGGGGGTGAGCTCTACTTCCCTAAGACGGGGGTGGGGGGGACCTGGAGGCGCCTTCAGTAAAATCACGGCCCCGCGCCCTTGGGTTCTTCTAGTTCTATGCCAATAGAACAGCCATGGAGACTAATTCTCCAGGGCCCTGATCCTTTAAAGGGACCAGAGCCCATCCTTAAAACCTGCCTAGCAATAGGGACGCCGCCCTTGAGTGACGGATGAAGCAAGCTGGCAAGGACTGGGACCCGCACATGCTCTGGGGAGGCTGTGCAGGCTCTCCCTGGTCAGGCAGCCGCGACGGGAGGAGATGGACACATCATGACGTGAGATCCCTTGTGAAGGGGGAAACGGAGAAGGACTCTGTGCTCCGTGAAATTGGTGTTTTTATAGACAGGCCTGCGTATTCTTCAGTCATTATACTTATACAGGTCACGATCCCGGATTAGGACTTGGCTCAGGGAAAAAGAGAGACAAAACTGCAACGAAGTCCAGCTCCAGGACACTAGTGGGATAGGACACAGGCTGCAGACGGGGACATCAGCCAGAGCGTGCTGCAAGGACAGCTGTGCCCCGCTGTGGGAAACGTCCTCCCACTCTCTGGAGAATGCCAGGCTGAGGGGCCAGGAGGGTGGCACCCACCCTAAAACAGCACGGCTAAATCCTAAGGGCGCGATGGCCACAGAGATGGCTCAATGGGGCACATGGTCACAAAGAGGTTGGTCCAGGTGAAGGGCAGACAGGAGGCCTTGCACCCACCTCCAAATCTTCTCGTGAGCTGAGAATGTTTTTCAAAATAAAAACACAAAACAACTCAAGAAGCAAAACAATACTGCTAGCCCCGGCCCTTTGGCCCTCAATCCCAACCCGTAGATCAACAGATACTTACTTCATATTGGTCTCCGGGGCAGAGACGCGCAAAGCCAGCCAGACCTGCAGGCAAGCAATTAGGTCATGAGGTGCCGAAAACGCGTCCCCAGAGACCCAAGCCACACGCTTACGGATCCAAGTGAAGTGCCAGACTTTGGCAAAGCCCAGATAACATTCTGGGGGCCGTCTGTGTGAAACAGCTTTTGGTGGAATTCCATCTATCATGGCCAGAGAGGACACTCCTGGATGGCAGTGTCTTTCTGGGGAGAGGATTTCTGGGGCAGGGATGTTGCCCAAAGGTGGCTAGAGTTCCGGGCACCTCGGCAGGTTCCAGGGTCAGGGTATCAGGGCCCGAAAGGCACACTCATTTGTCTGTGTACATGTTCCCATGGAAATGGACGGGAGGCTGGTTTTCCTTTCTGCTCTAAGACTGGAGATTTCTTCCTGCTTCCCACTGAGGACTCCACGGCCTCTCCCAGCCTCTGTCCTGATCCCTCGCCTTTCTACTCAGCACACGGATGCACCATCTCCTGCTTCATGAAATCGCTGAGAGGGGGTCCTCATGGACACACACTAGTGAGGAGGGCGGCGAATGGGGCCAGCCACCCACCTAACAACCACCTGCACCGCAGAGGGGGTGGTGGTCCCGCTCTAGCACCTTCCCTCAAGCCATTTCTAAATGGACCCACTTGTCTGCAAGCTGGCTGGCTCTTGCCTGGTGCAGCAAAACTAAACCTCCACAGGCTACACAGCCCATCCTGCGGCCGCCTGTGAACGCCGGCTCTGGCCAGTCTCTCCCTCTCTCCCTCCCTCCATTCCTTCCTGCCCTCCCTTTCTTTTCTTTTTTCTTTCTTCCTCTTCCTCTTCCCTCTTTCTTTCCCTTTCTTTCTTTCTTTCCTTCCCTCCTTCCTCCCTTCCTGTCTCCCTCCCTTCCTTCCTTCCTTTCTCTCTTTCATCTATTGAGAGCTTGCTGTCTGTGAGGGTCTCTGCCAGGGTAACAATATGGAAATCAGGAAAGATTTCACAGACACTCACAGTATGGAACAAAACACACTTAAAGCCACAGGAATGAAGCAGACAAGGACCTGTGAGCTGGAAGATGGATTAAAGCTGAGGCTCCTTTCTGGGCTACGTATCAGCCAGCCCACTCTAGACAATTTACCTAACCCTCATTTCTTCACCTTTAAAATAGAGATAAAAACGTCCACCTTATAAAATTGTTGGTAAGGAAAGAGATAGCATCTTCCACACAGTAGGTGCTTAGTATGTGGTAATGGTTACATATCCATTTATTGAGCACATGATGTATACTATTCATTTAAAAGATGTGACCTCCCCAGCCACAGTGGTGCATGCCTGTAATCCCAGTGGCTTGGGAGGCTGAAGCAGGAGGAGTACAAATTTGAGGCCAGCCTCAGTTACTTAGTGAGACTTGATCTCAAAATAAAAAAATAAAAATAGAAAGGGGATGTAGGTCACTGGTAGAGCACACCTGGGTTCAATCTTGAGTACAAAACAAATATGATCTACAGCAAATTAATATCTATCAGGGAAGCAAACGGCAGAGAAGAAATGATAAAAGATCTTGGCTTTCTTCCCCTTATTTTGTGCTTTCACAAGAATGTATTCCTTACATAAGCAAAATCAAAAATCACAAGAGAGAGACTGCCTTTCACTTAACGTAGGACAACCCCATGAGGAAAGCAGCAGCTGACAGCAGACCTTCTCACAGCAAGGCAGGAGGCCTTTGCTGTACACACAGGCCAGGCTGAGCGAGGGGCCTGTGCGTCACACATCCTTGTTTTCTTTTTGGGAGGTGCTGGGAATTGGACCCTGGGCCTCAGACTTGCTAGGCAACCGCTTTACCACTGAGCTGTGCTCCCAGTCCCCCATGGTATTTCTGAAAGGCCTACTGTGTGTCCAGTATGGAGTGGGGAGGAAGGCATGGAAGTCATAGGTGCACCCCGACCCAGGCACCAGGCTCACGGCAGAGGCTGATCATCAATCCCAGCTCCATCCGTCAGCTGCTCTGCCTCAGTGGCGCACTTCCTGCCAATCATAAAGCAAAGCCCTTGATATTGACAGGGACCCAAAGTCCGAAAATTTCAATCAAGGAAATGGGGTGGGAAAAAAAAAAAAAACAACTTTGTTACTTTTTAACTTTCTGACTAAAAAAAATTGTGATAAAAATTCCAATTAAAAATTCAGTACAAATGTTTGCAGTGAACTTTTAATAAAAAGAAATATTTATAATTAAAAAATGAAGCAGAATGCAAAGTAGTATGCAGAGTCTGATCTCAACTATATATAAATGTATTCAAAGGAACAAATCTAGAGAAACTGCCCAACTCTTAGGAATAACTATCTCTAGGGGCTGGAATCAGGGAGAAAGTTAAGTATTTGACAACAAATTATAATTTTTATTTATTTGATTTTTAAAAGATCATGTGATTATTTTGTAACAAAAAAGATAAAAAGAGCTATTAACACATTGGCAGTCAGCATAAACAAACAGAAAAGGCTGGTTGGATATTTACGATCATTTTAACAAAGTTTAGCATGGGGTAGAACAATTATGTATAATTTTAATTTATGGGATGTATTTCTCATTTTTTTTTTGTTTGGTATCAGGGATTAAAATCAAGGAGCACTTAACCACTGAGCCACATCCCCAGCTCTATTTTGTGTTTTATTTAGAGACAGGGTCTCACTGAATTGCTTAGTGCCCCGCCATTGCTGAGGCTGGTTTTGAACTCATGATCCTCCTGTCTCAGCCTCCAGAGATACTAGGATTATAGGTATGTGCCACTGTGGCCCACTTCTCAATGTTTTAAAAATTATAAGATACTACTTTCAAAATGTTATTGCAGAAATTCAAGAAGACACAAACATCTGGTTTCTGTTTATTCGGTGATTCTGCAGTTGCAGCCTGAGAGGAAACGATTTTGATAAGCTGGAAGAAAAGAGCCCAGTTGAGTCTTAGATCCTTAATACAGAAAAGATGTCCAAATAACAAATGGATCCCTGCTTCCTCTGCCTCCTCACCTTGACATTTATAACCTTTGTAGTCTGAGTTCTTTTTGCATTCAACATGATTTTAGCCATGTGAAGAGGACGGAAATGGTGTCACACCAGGTGCCTCTCCTTTTACCAAGAGCCCTGTAACCAGTTATGAGTCTACATAACCCTGCCTGCCTCTACCCGGCTGATGGACAGAGCCCGGGGTTAGGCAGCACAGGGCTGGAGAGGCACGGAAAGGAACTGCTGTTGCCAACATCTGTCAGCAGGTGGCAGCAACTCACCAGCTTGTCCAGTCTACCCCCCCAGCTGGTCCATCTAGAACAGCTTTTATTAACAGAACATGGCAAGCCACTTAAGAGGACTTACTGAATTAAGAGCAGAATTAGAGAAACCCATTCTCACTAATAATTTAGGGCCCTTACTCTTTAAAAAAATACTTCTGAAGGAAAGCGTAATTGGCTGCCTTTCACAAACCCAAAGCTTGACATGCTAATTCTAATAAAAACCCAAAAGTGCGTTTAAAGAAAAGCCTCTAAATGAGTTTGGGATGAATGCATTGCCTGCTTACCTGTGCAATTACAGTAGAAACGTGGTTAAAAAGAAGCTGGCCTGCTGTGGTTACTAGATAAAAGTGAGGAAAGGAGAAAATCCTTTGAATTTTTCCCCCATTCAATATTGCCAGAAGTTTTATATCTGAAGACTTTAACTGGAAGGGAGAAAGGTGCACAGCAGTGACTCTTTCTTATGTGATCCAAGTTATTAAAGCGCTTTCCTGGGACGGCTTGCAGAGGCAGCACAGAGACTCCCATTACAGCAAGGATGCAGCCGGATGGCGGCAGGCCGGACTGTGGCCTCTGCCAGAGCTCCCGAAGCTCCACCTGCGTGTGCTGGTGCACTGTAAAGTGGCAGTGGCAGCCGCGCGAGGCCACAGCTTCCTGGCGTGCTCTGGCATGGGGGCCGCTGCACTCCCAGTCGGGAAAGCTGAATTTTTTCCCTCTGCAGCAGTTTGGGGATTACTGTTGCACTCTCTGGGAAGCTCTCATCAGGACCACTCTGAAACCGTCTGGGGTGAGCCCTGAGGGATAAGTGTGGGAAGGCCACAGCCTAGGAGGCTTCAGGTCCTCACGCATGCTCTCCTACCCTCCGCATGTTCCCTGAGCTTGTGTGTTACTAGCTCCCCCACAGCCTCAGCTGGAGGGCCAGGAGCAGCGGGTGCAGCTGCCCACCCTGGCCGCCTTTGCTCAGACACAGTCTGCCAGAAGAGTGCCGTCTACTGCCTCTCCCACCCGCACCAGGACCTTCCTTCTCAAGAATCACTCTTCCTGCCCCGTAGCTGACCGCTGGAGCTCCTCTTCCAGCCTCACTGATATACTGACCAGCTCTTGGGAGGCCTGATGGCCCTAAAGCTGAGGGGATTAGCACAGACTTCAGGACACGTGCCTGGAACTTAATCAGCATGAAGTATCATCAGGAAGAAAACCGGTTTTCCCCAAGGAACCTCCATCCTGGTCCCCAGTCTCGGAGCTAGTGCTCTTTCCAGAGGAGCAGTTTTTTTTCTAGCTCCTTCTCCTTCTCTCTCTCTCTTTTTTTTTTTTTTGCTACTGGGGATTGAACCCTGGGGGCGTTCTTCCAGGAAGCTACAAACTCAGCCTTTTTTTTATTGTTTATTTAGAGGCAGGCTCTGGCCCAGTTGCTGAGCCTGGCCTTGAGCTTGAGATTCTACTGCCTCAGGCTTCTGAGTGGCTGGGGTTAGAGGTGTGCACCACCATGTCAGTCCTGTTATCTTTTTTAAAAAAAATTATTGGTGCTTTTCAGTTACACAGACAGTAGGATTTTTTGGATCATCGTGGCCTGTCATTTGGAAGCAGCTTCCCTTTTGTGGTGCGTGCTACTCCAGTCCCATGGGTTCTAATTCCTGGGTTGCCCTGGGAAGCCTCCCTCCATCCTTCCTACTCCTCCTGCCTCCCCTCAGGCTCCCATGGCCATCTGGTTATGTTATTGGTCCAGCTGGTCATTTATTCCATTGAATTAAATGCACGGGCTCAGGTCTCCACTTTCCCAGTAGCTCTTGCGGAGCTCAAGCCAGGGACCATCATGAGGTGCTCAGGAAGTGCTTGCTCACGGTGGATGTCACCCTGCCCCCCATGGTTGTCAGTGTGTGTTGGGGTGGGGCAGAAAGGGAAGTGGGGAAGGGTGTGGTGGGAGGAAGTTAGGGTTGCCAGGTCTGAGAATATTATGCAACAGCTTTAGTTTGTCGATATGTGTGTTGGGGTGGTTATTTTTACCAGAACAAGTAACAGAAAAAAGCCACCCTGGCAAAGAGCTAGGATTTCTTGGCAGCAGGCAGGGCTTCCCTTGCTCTTTCTGCGGGGGAGGGTGGTCCCATGGGGTGTTACCCCCTAGAAAGACTGCATGGATGTGGCCTCCAGCTTTCATGCTCGATTAGGAAAGCAGAGGTGACGGAAGTCTATAGGAAAAGCAGAGTCAACTTCAGGTCTGAGAGCCTGGGAGAGGCCTGGGTCCAGGTGGGAGCTCAGGCAGCCCCTCAGGAAAGCAGGTGAGGGAGATTAGGAGGGAGAAAGAGGCAGAGCTGAAGGTCCAGCAACCATCGCTATGCCCGGCTACCTAGTGCTGGCAACGGGATGGTTACCAGGCCCCTTGGGTGGTGGGGCCCCAACACCACCATGGTGGTCAACCAGCCCTGAGGATCATGTGGGTGGGGGGGTGGACAGGCTCCTCCTCTACTCCGAGGGTGCCTGTGTGGGTTGGGGGACCTCCCCCCCAGGGACCACCCTTTGAGCAAGAACTGGCTGGGTGGGGGCAGCAGGAGCCAAGAGCCCAGAATTCAGTTTCAAGTTCAACACTGACTGACTGTGTAACTTCCGGGACTGGTCACTGAAGCTCCCTGGGCCCTCATTTCCCATCTACAAAATGGAGAAAATTTCCCTCTCACCAAAAATTGAAGCCTTAGATAACAGTGAGCATCAGAAACAGCAACAGAGCTCTCCTGTGCTGTGTGCGGCTGGCCCGCGGGGGTAGTGCCTGGCTGCTGTTTTCCAGAGCCTGGCTGCTGACAGCGGCACCCTCAAAGTTTAAAAACATCCTCTAGGCCCCCACCCCAGCGCCTTGTGCTCTGACTTCCTGCGAGGGGCCCAGGTGGTTTTGAACTGCTGACTCGGGTGGAGAGCTTGGACAGCTCCAAGGAAGAGAACAGAACTAAAACCCTGGAAAGGTGCAGATTCCTGAGCAGCAGCGTTCCAGGGTTCCAAACCCTGAACAGAAGGAGGCAGCACCGGGGAGCTGAGGGCCTGGGCCTCCTAGTTCCAGGTTCAGCACTCAGGCTCTCACGCAGCCCACAGGGCGTCCTGCACCTCCAGAGTAGATGACTCATTTGTAGCTGAAGCTCTCCTGTTGAGCACTCTTTTTAAAAAACTCTCCCTTCTTTACTTCCTTAATTGCAGAAAGCAGACAAAAGGGTGATTAAATCCCCATTAGCAACCCAGGGATCAAGCTGCTTAAAAAGCCCAGAGGAAAAAAAGAAGTATAAGCCTCAGCCCTCTTGGCCGCAGTCAAACGGAGAGAAATGGGCCTCCTGGGAAGCGGCTCAGGCGACAGCCCTGCCTGGCTGCTGAGCTGTGAATCTACCACACCTGGGCCGCTTCTGTCTTCTATAACCAGGCTTCCTTTCTGTTCTGAAGATGTGGTATAACTCAATAAGGCTTCTAGATTGGAACTTTCTGGAATAAATGCCACATAGGCACAGTTCTTTGCAACTAAACGATTGGTAGGTAGTTTACAGACACACGGGAGTAGAGGAAAGGTTCAAACAACACAGCAAAGAGGCCCCCTGGCCAGACTGGAGGGAGACATTGGCACAAGAGGGGCTTCTCCAGGCCCACGGAGGGCAGAGCGGGCAAGGGTTCGTTTTGGATTAAAGGAAACCTAAAGATATACCCAGCAACTAATCATGGTGCATAGTGCTGATCCTAATTTAAGCAATCCGACTGTACAAAGCATTTTAGAAGACAACTGGGGAAATTTGATAATGAGATGGGTCCACATCAGGCCTGCCGACTTTGTTAGATGTGGTAATGTGACAGGACTCAGCACACAGCCCTAATAAGATGGCCCTGTTCTTCAAGAGACGCACACTGGAGCGCACAGGGCAGCCTGGCAGAACTAGGTTTCATTTCATCAAAGGATTTCTAATTCATCAAAGGGAAAACAAAGAAAAGAAAACAGATCAGGCAAAGAGCTGCTAATTACTAAATCTAGATGACGGGTTTACTTGAGAGTGTATTGTGATGTTCTCCCCACCTCTGTGCGTGTTTGAGATTCTCGGATAATGAATGGACTTTTTCAAGTCTGAAGGCAAGACTCGGGAAGAGGAGCGTCCACATGCTAATGCCCTGGGTAGGCCTGAGCGTGGGCAGCAGTGTCTTTGCAAGGAAACAAAAGCATGTGCTCTCAAAGCTCAAGGAGCTCTGCAGAAACAGCGAGGTATTCTCCCTGACGGGAAAGGATTACCTTTCATCTTGATGGAGAACTCCCCCAGCAGATTCTCCAGCTCCGCTTCGATGGAGCACATATTCTGTGGGACAGAAAGCAGAGGGGCATTAAGTGGCCTTCCTTTCCAGCCACTCAAAGCACAGTTCATTTTATTTGCACAGTAGCCCCTGCATGAACTGCAGGAGGCATTTACCTGTTCCCCAGGAGTGGTCCAGCACAGCCTCTAAAACATTCTTGCCAAATGTTTAACCTGAAGCTAACCAGGACATCAAGGCATTGCTGAACAAGTTAAATTATATTAAGACAGACAAATCCAGCATGTGGGATATTCAGTCAGAACTGGCTCCGACTCAAAAAGAAAGTATCATGGAGAAACAAATTCTAGAGAGAGGAAAGAGACACAGTAACCAATTGCAACACCTTCACCTTGATTACAACCTGACTTGAAAGATAAGCAAATAAACTAAAATAGCTATAAAAGGCATCAATGGACTAAATAGGAGCAATCTAAAAGTGGAAGCAATGTTAGATAATTTTACAGGATGACTGTCAATTTTCTAAGTTGCGGTGGAATGTGGAGCACTGTTACTATTAAGAGAGCCGTGCCCCCTGGGTTCAATCCCCAGCACTGCAGATATGCAGAGAGAGAGAGGGAGAGGGAGGAAGGGAGATTCCATGTGTTAAACAGCTTGAGGTACCCATTCCACAATATACATATTTGAAAATGTAATGTCGTATACTGTACATAAAGTTTTTACTTGTCAATTAAAATTTGATTTTTAAGAAGAGATCTGTGCTAAAATATTTATGAAAGAAATGTCATGATATCTTATTCTCAAGAGACTTGGAAGAAAAACTAATCATAGGAGAGGGAGAGAATATGACAAGATGTTACCCCTGGGAAAATGCAGGCACAGGTGCCTGGTATTCAATATACTAGTTTTTCAACTTTCCCAGAGGTTTGAATTTTTTGTTAATAAAAATTGGGGGCAAAGAGAGCACACAAACTCAATTCTGCTGGAGTGAGGGAGGCTGACTTCCTGCTGCAAAGCCACAGCACCCCAGAAAACGATTACTGGGTCTGACAAGGATCCTCTCCTCATGCTAAGGTTGGGGGAGGCATGGCGGCAGCATGGGCACATGGATGGGCACGTCACTCCCCTTCCCACCTCCCTAGTGTCTGAGGACCTAGTCAGAGCAATCAGAGCTGGACAAGGAGAGAAGAGCTGCAGCCCTGGCCACCCCTCGGGAGGCCCTTCTGCAGCGGAGTGTGGTACCCCACCTCTGCTCAGTTAAGCAGCAGTCTCTGCCACGGCTCCCCGGGGGCATCTTTGGGCTTCTCCCCCAGCAGCTCCTCCACTGAGGCTGGGCTGGGGGAGCTGCTGCAGCATGAGCATGGCCACTTGGAAGCGCTGACTGGGCTTTTGAATTTTGGGTGCTGAGGACATCGGGGTGCTTTTGTAAGCTAGGGTCTCCTTATTTGTTCCTTTATTCTGCTCCAAATAGTCACTTTTATGGGATGCAAAGAGGAGGGCTTTCCTTTTCCCTTGCAGGGTCTCAGTGCCTCAAAGAGCGACGAACACTCGGAAGTTCAGAAGACCAAGTCTCCGCTGTGCAGCTACTCTGCCTCCCCAGAGCTTGGGGCTCTCTGTGACGGGACGATGTCTAGAAATACCAACTGTGTTGTCACACCCACAGCATTGCCACCAGTGTCTGAGACCCCTGGGAGGCAGCTCGGCTACTCGTTGAAGACATCTATGCTCAAAATTCTGTTATCCCATCGTTTAGCTGTCCATGAACACGGCCACACATGCAAGAGTCCTAGCTGTCTGGCCCTGCATGCTCTGTGATATGATTCTGGCCTTGGTGTTTGCAAGAGCACACGCCACACAAGTGTCAAGAGAGGTATGAAGCCGTGCGAGTCCTGGACTTCTTTCTATCGTAAGGCAGCCCTTCCTCTCACTGAAACTGAACATCTCACACCTCACATCTTTGAATCTGTGAGCAAAGTCGCAGCACCACACCCTGCCACTCGAGCCAGGCTGGGTGTTTCTGAAATACCCTCTGTAGGCTGCTGGTCGGTTATCTGCTTTGTGTGCTGTGAGCAGCCTCTATAATTGGGAACTGCTTTTTTGATTTCAGAGATCTAGAGAAACAAGGTCTCATGAATGAGGAGTGCTTCTGAGCTGGAGGTCTCAACCTCTGGGTCCGTACTCTTGGAGGGGGCGGGTGGGAAGAGTCACATCCTTAGTTCCACTAAACTCAGCCTAAGATCTGCCACATCTACATGTTGTGAATGTAGTAACAAGCCACAGCAGTGTCAGTTGTACCCGTGTGTGACCTTCACACCCAGACGGCAATCACGTGCTGGTGTACCATCATGTGTTGCAGATAACTTTACAAAATCGTATGTTTTCCCCTGGCTTGAAACCTCAGAGCCATTACCAATAGAGCAGTAGCATCATTCTATACCACACGTTTGACTTTAAAATATTTTGACAACAATATTGACAATATTGAAATAATTATTTCAATGTATAATTTTGTTCTTTGAATCCCTATCCTATTTATGCATTAAAAACATTATTTTGAAAAGGAAAGTTTTGCTGAGAAGAGCACTGTTCCAGACCACGCGGAGAGAGAAGTGTGGTTCAGACAAGAGGTAGCACCGGGGCGTGCTCAGAGCCAGCCTGAGCAGATGGCCAGCCCTGGGGCTTGTCCAACCCACCTTGGTCAGGCCCCGCGATGACTTCATTCATGAAATCGGATCTCTGAATAAGGACTCAAGGGATAGCGAGAAGTGCAGCTTTAATAATTCAGCCACTTCATCAAGGACATTGGTATCAGGTGACCCCAGGAGGGCTTGGCCCCAGACCCTCAGAACCAGCACCTCACACCAGCACACTTCTGTTCACGGCTCGTTATCTTGTCTCCTTGGAGATAAAGATCCCTCTCACGTGCGGACTTGCAGGCAAGGTTGGAATCTACGCTACAATATTTGGAAGGCATCTCAGTGACAAAATCAGAGCACCGTGGCTTGGGCTGAACAATTCCACTGATTGCCTCGCTAGCGTCTTTTATTTTTTAGGCTAACCATCACACTGATCTCTCTCTCGAGTGGAATGAGTGCGGGTCCCTGTTTGCCCTGGTCGCCCACGGATGGGGTCAGGCCAGGTGGGGCTGGCTAGGAAGCAGGTGAGTGGGTGCACATACCTCCGTGTACTCCTTGTAGCTCCGATTGATCTCTGACAGGCTCTCCCGGGCGGCTCTGCTGGCTGGCGACGCTGCAAAGGCTTGCTTCATTTTGCTGGCACCATCCTGGAGGCGTCTCTGGATGCAGTAAGCTTCGTAGAGCTCGTCCACCTGCCAGAGTGCAGACACGTAAACATCTGTCAGGCCTGGGAGGCTATGTGGGTCTCCAGTAGGAGCTTAAAGTACTTCGTATTTCCGACCTCAACGAGGAGAGTCTTGTGGACATGTTATTCTTTTTGACAGAGACCAGTCACTTCTGCTTTTACCATTGTGATCTGTTTTCTGCCTCAAAACAAATTTCACTCGGATCCTGCTTTCAAGTTACACAACCCTGTGTAGCCGGGGGCTGTCAATGAAATTGTTCAAAATGACTCTGGGCTGGGTTTGTTGGTCTGGGGTGGACTCAGTTTGTTGGTCTGGGGCACTTCTGTCAGTGCAGCAAATGCTACAAGAGGCGTTAGCTTCAACCAAGGGTGAAAACTGTTGTCCACAAACCTCTTAGTTTATCCGAAGGTGATCTTTACATATCAGCATTTTTTTGCAAAAGAACTTCTCTTTATTGAAAATAATTTTTTGTGAAGTCTTGGCTCAATAATTAGAAAAAATAAATTAATTAAGTGGTTAAGTTTAGAATTCAATTGTTAAAACTTATTAAATGGTGCTGGGCGTGGTGCACACACCTGTGGTTCCAGCACTTAGTGAGGCTGAGACAGGAGAATAGGGAATTCAAAGCCAGCCTCAGCAACGGTGAGATGCTAAGTAACTCTGTGAGACCCTGTCTCTACATAAAACACAAAATAGGGCTGGGGATGTGACTCAGTGGTCGAGTGCCCCTGAGTTCAATCCCCGGAACCAAAAAAAACACAACACTTATTAAATGGTCGTGCTGGGGATGTAGCTCAGTTGGTAGAGTGCTTGCCTCGCATGCACAAGGCCCTGGGTTCAATCCCTAGTACCATAAAACAAAAACAAAACAAAACAGAACCTAGTTATTAAATGGAACACATAAGAACTGTGAACTCTTGTATACAAATCACACCACAATTTAAAAAATATATTGAAAAAATGAGAATGAACACCCCTCCCCCCACTGTTCTACTTGTGCCTCTCGTAGTATCAGACCCTCTTAAAATGACTCATCACACTCATCAGACACACTGACAGCCACTTCATACTTCAAAGACAGTGATTCTCCATCAGCCTAAGTGACTTGACCCTGGGCATCTACTGGTACAGAGTGGGCAGAGACCGGGGTGAGCTACACAGCCCTCCTCAGAGAGGACAGACCTGGATGGTCATCTGAATGTATCCTCGGGGCTGAGGCTGGAAAACGTCCTAGTTATTCCTGACGATGCCTGTAGTCTTGCACTATCCTCAGTCACCAACACACCAGCCCAGCCACAGTCATTACGGGGTTGCCAGGCAGATGGCACAGCCTTCGGGCATGGGCAGAAACAAACGAAACCTGCTGCTCCTGAGAGGCGCTGCCTACCTACGACGACTGAATTTTCATTCTAGTATGAACTTTGTTTTCTCAAAGAGGTGGCTTAGGCCGTAGACAAGAAGCTGAAAAGTGACAGCAGCTGTGCTTTACCCTAAAGGTGACCGACCATCTGAAGAACTGGATGTCAGAGTTCCAGATCACTCTCTGTTGCTGCTTAGTCCAAAGATTCACTCATTTTTTGCTGGGAGGGATTCCTAAACTCAGAAAGTCTTCAGTCGTCCAGGCCAGTGGACTCATCTCTGATCAAGAGGAAGCTGAAGACTCAAGAGCTGGTCAGATCTCTTGGTGGGTGATGGGCACAGAGTGTGGTTCCTGTGCTTTAAAACTAAGCTAAGACTCTGCTGCTGACTGTGTGAAAATGGGGACGCCCAGGCCCCATCCTCGTTCAGTGAGTCAATACCTCTTCCAATGTCGCTGGGCAGGTCCCTTCTGATGGATATCATTGTTTTATTTATTGAATTTGGCAGAAATAAAAGCAACTTCAGATTTGCCTAGGTGATAAATATCTTTCAAAGTGGGAACATAGAAAGGCAGTATACACACATCCAGCATATTCAGGCTTCAAGCAAAAAGGATTCTTTGGATCAGCTGGACTGGATACGTGGACCTCCCCAGCCTCATTTCACTGGGAGGAAAGACAAAGTCCACACAGCAACAGAGTGAGTGGGTCGAGCTGGGGCCTGAGTCCAAGGTTTCTGACTCTGAGTAAGGAGATGTGCTAAGATCCCCCGATGTGGGGGTCCTCCCCAGCCAGGTATCAGTCTCCCCCCTCGGCCAGCGGGGAGGAGGGGATCCCCGGGAGTCCCCCACACGACGGCTGAGAAAGGTAAAGTCGTCCGGCACGCAATTACCACGCCCGAGCCAGAGAGTTCTGTCTCAAGCAGGAACTGATTTATTGAGGAGAGATACAAGCTTATATAGAGGAGGGGGCAGGTGTCTTATTTCTGAGCAAAGAATGCGGAAGCAGGATGCACAGGGACACTTAGATAGGAAAGTATCCATTGTCCATGGCTTGTCCACGAATACGGAAGCAGAGGTCAGCCAATAAGGGCGG
>PVHX01012137.1:0-60700 GCA_004024805.1 Geosciurus inauris | reverse complement strand
TACTGTAAGTTCGCTTCTTCTTCCGTACAGATCATTGGGGGCCGCCATTTTGGTGTGCTTGACGCATGCGTGCTGCGCTCGTCGCATGTGTGCTACGTTTGTCGCGCGCGACAGTGAGTGGGCTGGCTCCTGGTGTTGTGTTGGTGCAGCGCCGCGGTGCAGCAGGGTCTGGTTTTCTGTGTCTGCCTCCGACCTAACAATAGGTATTAAAATGGTTGCTGGATACATACTGTCAGATGACTAGATTCTCAGTGAACCTGATCACATACTTCCATCTCTGGTGTTTTTTGTTTGATTCCCAGATGCCTGCTGAACACTCTTCCTGACTAAACTTACAGAGCTCTTGCCAGGAAGTGCCTTTTATGTCTTTTTGGGTAGTACTGATATGAGAGCCGGACTTTTCCTCTCTTCTGTTTTGCTGATATGAATAGACATACCACATTAATTCCTTGGGTGTGGCATTCTATAATGCTTTTGTTCTGCCTATAAGTCTGGGGTTTATGTGCTACATCTGAATGACTCATTGTTAGGAAGGAAGGAGATAGATTTCTTTTAGGAAAAAAAGCATCCTTATTTGAGATGATATAGCTAGGAAGCCTGGGAAGGTTACCCTATGTCTCATGGGAAATTTTTTGGTCTTAGCTATGACTTACATGTTTTATCATGAAAGAAATATGAACCAGTTATTGCTGATTACATTCTCGGAAAAATAGTGATCTTTTATGAGGCTTAAATCATTATTTTAAGTGAATTTAACAGATGAAGTTTTAAAATATTTCTTAGTTCTAATTTTTAAATCAATAAATATCAATGAATATACATCACACACACAAAAAAGGAAAATGATAATCTTAGTAATAAGAATTATGGTGGGTACCTGTAGTTGTTGGGACTAGGTAAGGATGGAAGAAACCCTTGGGGTTTGGCAGTATGGTCCATCACCAAAATACATACTTATGTGTTTGTATTCTTCTATATTCTTGAAAACCAAAATTCTTGACTAGAAAATAAAGATGGAAGTTCAGTTATAGCATTGAGTGTGAAAGGAATCCTTTCAGAATCAGGTGGAAGTTTAGCCTGATTGGATTCAGGCTTGGAGTAGGGATTTGGTGTTTTGCTATAGAATGAAAACTATAAGATGAGGTGGAGGTTGGATTGTGGTGCTGTTTTTTTTGGCCAGGAGACCTCACAAATACATTCTTTGTTTGCACATCAGGCTACTGGCTCTCTTAGAGTAGGCAACCGCATTATGTATTGTATTCCTAAGTTCCAAAACCCTTTCCTCCAACTGGTGAATCACTTTCAATCAATAATTCTTATTTAACGAGCTGACTAGGAACTGAGTAGGACATGATTCCTGCCCTGGAGGGGCTTACACTTCAGGAAAGTAACTTTTGTTGTTGTTTTATGTTTTATTAAATTAAATATCATTTCTCTGAAACTTAAAAACAGGGATCATGAAATTTGTTGATGTTGTTCAGTTTGCAGAGGTCTGGTCACAAGGGGCAGTTAACTGGACTGCTCTAAATTGTGCTTCCAGTCTTTCAACATGATCTTGAGGGTCAGAATGCTTTTTCTCACATGGTGCAAAATATCTGAGTTGGGCCTTATAGCCTATGTTTTCTTAGTTAACTAAGTGGTTTTATGAAAAATTGCTGGTTTTGGAAAATTCCTCTCTCACTACTTCTGAGAACATTCAACAGAGAGGACAGGCTTTTTGGTCACAGAATTTTATATGGGCCCACTTTCTCATTCTTAAACTTACTATCTCTTATTTCATGAGGGGGAAGTAGGTTTTATTTCCTTTTTATTACAATGTCTTCTACTCTTTGTTTCTTTTCTAGCCAAGGCCACTTCTCAGAGCATCTAGCCTTCAACTCATTCCATTTCTCTATTTTACAACCACCCCACCCCATGTTAAACTTTAATGAGGCTGCTCTATTACAGCTGAAACTCAGGTTGGCTGAGGTGAATTTTAGGTCTGCAACTGGTATGGTCTGGTCTGTGGTAGAAAGCAGGATCCCCATTGTTATGCTGAAACCTCCACAATAGGTACTTCAATTCTTTTAAATGTCTGCACTATCTCAGATGATTACTAGAAGGAGTGATTCCTTTTCACGGACCTTTAGAGCTAGAAGGAACCTCAGGATGTCCTAGTCTATGCTTAAAACCCCTCTAAGGCTTCCCTGATAATTGACCTTCGAAGTTCTGCTCAAGCCCTTCTAGTGACTGAGATAATCTTTCTTTTCATCTTTGGCAGTTGTGAAAGTTAGAAGGCTCTTTATATTAGATTGGAACTGGCATATATTCTTTCTTTGAACTGCATAGAAGCCTAATCCTTTATCCCTATCTGTCAGATCTATGATGAGAGCCCCCACATTCCCTTTGAGATGTCTCTCCCCCAAATTAGTTTTCCCACATTTTGATTAGTGCATTATAGTTGTATATAATGTTGGGATTTGTTGTTATATTATGTGTCATACATACACATAATATAACAATATAATTTGGGCAATATAATTCCCCAGTATTTACCTTTTCCTTTGCTTCTCCCTCCCCTTGGTCCCTTTCCTCTACCATACTGATCTACTTTCAATTTTTATGAGATTCCCCAACTTTCTTTTCCTTTCTCCTCTCTAGCTTCCATATATGACAAAAAATATAGGACCTTTGACCATTTGAGTTTGGCCTATTTTGCTTAACATAATTTTCTTAAGTTCCATCCATTTTCCTGCAAATGACATAATTTCATTCTTCTTTATAGTGCAGTAAAACTCCATTGTGTATATATGTATACCACATTTACTTTATCCATCCATCTGCTGATAGACACCTAGGCTGGTTCCATACTTTGGCTATTGTGAACTATAAATGAGAGTGTACATGTATCACTTAGTATGATGACTACTTCTTAAGGACAAATCCTGAGGAGTGGTATAGCTGGGTCATATGGTGGTTCTATGCCTAGTCTTTTGAGGAATCTCCATACTGATTCCCATAGTGGTTGTACTAATTTACAGTCCCACCAATAGTGTAATAGTGTTCCTTTTTTCTATATCCTCTCCAGCATTTACTATCATTCCCTCTTTTCTTTGATGACTTTTTCTATATACCTGCTTATTTTTCTGCCTAAGTAATTTGTGATTTGGGCTCTTTCCTCACTCAAATTTTCTCTGAGTGCCTGTGAGGCACAAGGAAGTGTTTGTACTGGTTTCTGATTGTATATGGAGAAAAGACTTTGGGTAACAACAGGAAGGAATCAGGGATAGAAAGTTTCCTGGGTTTGCATAGCATCTTTGAGCCAAATTTTCTTAGTAATACTTCTGTTCTTAAATTAACCTATCAGTGTAGGGACTACAATTAAGACTGCCCCTCCCTATTCCAACTTAATCAGTGATGAACATTATGCAAATTAAAATAGAAAAAAACCTGTAGCAAACAGCAAACATTAAACTTTCTTAAATCTCTGAAATAATATATATCTTAAATATACTATAAATATTTTTATAAGATAATAGACTCATTTTCCTAATCATGCTCTTAATGGAAATAATAAACAAATGTGAATCCTCTTTAAAATATAAGAATATGATCTAGAAATTTCATTTGTTTCCTTTTTAGGCTTTGTAAACATGTTATGAAAATATGTAGTTAAAAAGTTAATATCCAGTCATTCAGCTTGGTCTGCATAATGTCAATACATAAGATTTTTTCTTCACTTGAATAGAACACATTTTTGACTGAATTGACTTGACTGTTTAGGTTCCTTGTAGACATAGTCTTAGCAAAGAAAACTAAAAAATTGCTTTTGGGGAAGAAAATTGTAGCTGGTTATATCTCATAAAACCATTCTTGTGTTCATTTTCTTGAGGAAATTGCTATAAGTATATTTTCTAGGGCCAATATGTAAGAGACCTTTTTATGATTAAATAAAAACTCAGAGATTTTTCAGTATCAGAATTGTTCTATTGACTTGGCTTAGTTCTGAAAATAAAATGAAATTCTTTAGCTAAAGGAAAGCTCATGCATTAGTTAAATACTGGCATGATTGGAACTCATTTTATTTGCTTACAGTATCTCTAATACCTATGTATGTCCAGTCTTTGGGGACACAAAGAAACACTGTAATATCCAAAGTGTCTTTGATTTTCTAATACATCTTTTTATATCTAAAGTCCTGTTTAAACATAATTTTATGATTCTATAGAAAAAGAACTATTAATCTTTGTGTTTATATAAAGATAGGTTTACAATGCTTGATTAATTTTATGCCTCCAAAATATGAATGACATCCTTTGGCTTGTTAGATAGTAGATTTATTTTAGTAATAAATCTTTCAAATTTATTCATAAATCCATTCATAAGTGAGATAGAAAGAAATGTGAGTAAACATTTGTTCTATTTTGGTTTTTGTTTAAGATAGGATAATTAAAATTCAGCCAGCCAAAAAGAAGTTAAATTTGAAATCTCATTCTTGTCAAGAAATTTTGCATGCAGATATTCAATCTATTGTTTTAGAATTGCTGTGTTAAGAAAGTAGAACATTACTTTGGCAAATGTAGTGGTCGGTAGACTGGAGAGCAGAAATAAAACTCTTCAGTAAGTAATAGGAATGCCTGTGCTTTCTGAATATAGCTACCAAATGCCTCTAAGGCAACAGATAAAGCAGGAAACTAGAGCAAAAAGTGCTCAGAAGTTTATGTTGGTGTCAGTGATATGATGACGATGATTTATTGAGAACTGATGAAAAATAAAGGAAATGCTTTCTGCACAAAGCTAAGAAAATAGTGGTTTTAAAGATCCCCAAATCTGCCAGGGAAAGTGGCACACGCCTATAATTCTAGCAGCTCAGGAGGCTGAAGCAGGAGGATGGTGAGTTCAAAGTTAGCCTCAGCAGCTTGGAGAAGCCTCAAGCAACTCGTGAGACCCTGTCTCTAAAAAGGGGCTGGGGTTGTGGCTCAATGTTTAAGTGCCCCTTAGTTCAATCCTCAGTACCAAACCAAACATACACACACAAAATCTTGTAACCAATCTTTTTTTTCAAATAAATGGACTCAATATCTTTATTTGGTTTCATATTGTTTTAATATGGTGCTGAGGATCGAACCCAGTACCTCACATGTGCAAAGCAAGTGCTCTGCCACTGAGCCACAACCCCAGCCCCTCATAACCAATCTTAAAATGAAAAATTTTTTTGTTTATTTTCTTAATAAATTTTATTGTATTTTAGGTTTGCAGCATTATGTTATGGAATATATAATGGATAGTAAATAACAATATATAATGATAGTGGTTAATATAGTGAAGCAGATTAACATATTTATCAACTCACTAACTTTTTTGTGACAAGAGCAACTAAAATATTTTTTATGACAAGAGCAACTATAATTTACTTATATAACAAAATTTCTTAATCAATTTCATTAACTTTAGTCCTAATGTTTTGTGCCTGCTATTCTATATCCTTTGACTTACATCTGTCTCTTCTCCCCTGCCACTGTGGTAGCTACCATTTCATTCTCTATCTCTGTGTATCTAAACTCTTTTTTTATTTCTCATATAAGCAAGACTGCAATATTTTTCTTTCTGTTTAGCTTATTTCACACAGCATAACATCCTCCAGATCCATCATGTTATGACCAATGTCAGTATCTCTTATTTTAGAGGTTGAATTGTACTCATACAACCACATTTTCTTTATCCTTGCATCTATTGATAGCATTGAGGTTGTTTCCATATCTTGGCTATTGTGACTAATGCTGCAATGAACATGGGAGTGCAGATATCTTTAGGAGATGGTGATTTCTTCTCCTCCCAGAAAAGAGATTACTGGGTCATATGATAGTTCTACTTTTAATTCTTTAGAAACTCCATATTGTTTTCCCTAATGGCTCTATTAGTCTACATTCCCACCGGTAGTATACTAGGGTTCCCTTTTCTCCACATCCTTAGCAACATTTATTATCCCTTTGTCTTTTTTTAAAAAAATAATTCCTATCCTGATGGATGTACGGTGATATCTCATTGTGGTTTTCATCTACATTTTGCTTATGATAAGTGGTGTTGAACACATTTTCATATACTTGTTGGTTGTTTCTGTTACCTTTGGAGAAATGTCTCTTCAGATCCTTTGTTCATTTTTTGGTTGGGTTACAATAAAGAGACTGAAGAAGAAATAATTAAAAGAAAAAATCTTCCTGCAAAGAAAAGCCCAGGACCAGATGTTTTCACAGATGAATTCTACCAAACACTAAAAGAATAATTATTACAATACTTCTTAAAGTATTCCAGAATATAGAGCTAGGAGTAACATCTCTGTACCCATTGTGTAAGACCAGCCTCACCTTGATACTTAAGCTAGACAAAGATGCCATATGAAAAGAAAACTTCAGGACAGTATCTATGATGAATATCAATGCAAAAATATGAATACAATATTAACACACTGAAGTAAACAACATATCAAAAGATTGCACATCATGACCAAGTGGGATTTACCTAAGCATGCAAGGCTGGTTTAACATTTGCAAATCAATCATTGTGATACATCACATTGACACAAAGAAAGATAAGAACTATATGATCATTTTGACACAGAAAAAGTACTTGAAAGGTGTTCAGTATTCTTTTTAATGTTTTTATTGGTGCATTATAATTATACATGATAGTGGGGTTCATTGTAACATAATGATATATGCATACAACATAATTTGCTCCATTTTATTTCTCAGTTCCCTCTTCTCCTTCCTACTGATCCACTTCTTCTACTCTACTGGTCTCCTTTCTATGTATATATTTACATCTACATATATTTAGTCGGTACATGATAATTATACATAAAAGTGAAATTCATTGTGATATGTTAATAGATGAATATAGCAAAATTTGGTCTATTTTTGTTTCCCAGTTTCTTGTTTTTCTATCTCCTCTTCTCTCCTTCTCAATCCCCTTCCACTACTCAACTGATCCCCCCTGTTTTTGTGAGATCCTCCCTTTTTGAATTCATTTTTTTTATCTCTAGCTTTTGCATATGAGGGAAGACATTTTAACTTTGACTTTCTGAATCTGGCCTTTCTGAATTTTATTTAGCATGATGTTCTCCAGTTCCTCCATTTACTAGCAAATGACATAATTTCATTATACTTTATGGCTGACTAGAATTCTATTGTCTACAAATACCACATTTTTTTTCTCTTTCTCTGCTGATAGACACCTAAGCTGGTTCCATAACTTGGCTATTGTGAATTGTGCTACTATAAACTGTGGAATGCATTTATCATTATTTATTGGTTTCTGTTCTTTTGGGATAGCTGGGGCATATGGTGGTTCCATTCTTAGTCTTTTGGGGAATCTCCATACAAGTTTCCAAAGTGGTTGCTTTAATTTGCAGTCCCACCAACAATATATAAGCATTTCTTTCTCCCTACATCCTCACCAGAATTTATTATTATTTATTCTTAACGATTGCCATTCATCTCAGTGCAGTTTTGTTTGCATTTCTCTGATTGCTAATGATGTTGAACATTTTTTGTTATATTTGTTGGCCATTTTCAGCATTCTTTTTTGATAAAGAATCTTAACAGTTTATGTTTTTGAATGAAAGTTTTTCAACATAAGACGGGCTTAAAAAACCCACTGGTAACATTATGATCAGTGGGAAACAACTGAAAATTTTTCACTGATATTTGATATAAGCCAGGAGTGCCCACTCTCACCATTTCTATTCAACATAGTATTGGAAATATGAGAGTGAGATAAGGGGGAAAAAGGCATCCAAATTAGATAGGAAGGAGTAATATTTCAGTTGCAGATAATGTGCTCCTAAATGTATAAAACTCTAAAGATTCCACAAAAAATTATTAGGGCTGATAAATGAATTTACAAAAGTTTCAGAATACAAAATCAATATAAAAAATTAACACTTTTATATGTGATGATATAACTGAAAAAGAAATGAATAAAATAATCCCATTTGTGATAGCATCAAAAGGAGAAACCTGGAATAAATTTAACCAAGAAGATGAAAGATTTGTACACTGAAAATTATAAAACATTGATAAAAGAAATTGAAGAATGCATAAATTAGCAAAAAGATATCCCATATTCATGGGTGAGCAGAATTAATGTTGTTAAAAATATTCATGCTACTCAAAGCAATATACAGATTTACCATAATCCCTATAAGAATTCCAATGGCATTCCTCACAGAAATAGAAAATCAGTATCAAAATTCTTTCTTTTTTAGTTGTAGAAGGATACAATATCTTAATTTTATTTATTTATTTTTATGTGGTGCTGAGGATTGAACCCAGTGCCTCAAACATGCCAGGCGAGTGCTCTACCACTGAGCCACAACTCCAGCCTAGTACCAAAATTCTTAAGCAACTACAAAAGCCCCAAGTAACCAAAACAATACTACAGAAGAGAAACAGTCAGAAGCATCACATTCTGATCTTTTAAGAAGATTATATTACAAATTGCCTAGCATGTGCAAAGATCTGTGTTCTGTACTCAAAACTGCAAAACAAACAAACAAACAAAGCACTATTTTTCCTAAATGTAAAGGTCGTTATTTGCAGATCTGTTCTACTGCTCTGAGTCATTGATGGTTACAGGCTTTATATTTAATCTGAAATGTGAAGCATTTTTTTCTAGGTTTGAAGTTAAATCATTTCATAAAGTGCATACAGGTAAATTCTGAGTTGTCTTCATCTTGCTACATGTACTTGAAAAACAAGGTTAAGCATTTGTAGAGGTATGCATTGTGTGTGGCATCAGGTGTATTCTTTTCTTCTTATGCCTGTCTGGAGGTACTTTCTATGCACCTATCCTCAAGCTCACCATTATGAGTTTTAATAACAACAGAATAATTTTTTCCTACTACTTTGATGAAAGGTCATGCTTAGTGGGCTGACTTGTCTATTATTTATATCCAATTATCTTGGAATATGCTGTATACATTACTTAGGGTAAATACAATACTGCATTTAGGACTTTTGCACTTTTGCACAAATGAGATTGACTAGAAGGACCCCTCCCCTTTTTGGAACACTGCCATAGTCAAACTCAATAAAATGAACTAGGTGGCTTTGCATTGCTCTAAAAGTTTATGTGGGAATCATCTGTTCTCTAATAGAGGGAAAGAACTCTTTTATACAATTTCCTGAGTGAAACGATAAGTGCTATAAAGAAAAATAAAGTAAGGTAAGGGGATTGAGTGAACAGGCATTCTGTTTAGCAGAAACTATAAGAAAGCAATGGAGCAGGCAAATGTTTAAGAGAAGAGCATCCTAGGGAGAGGAAGCAGAAAGGCAGAAGCTTTCAAAAGGGATATGCTTGATAACTTCAAGGAGCAACAGGAGATTGACATATCCAGAGTGAGAGAGAAAATGTTAAGATATGAAATCTGAGAGGTAGTGAGGGATCAGTTTATTTGGGGCCTTATTGGCAAAATTCAGCAAAGCTTGCATTTTTGTTATTTCTGTTCATCTTAAATTCTCTCTCACCATTTGACCTAGTTATCCCACTCCTTGGTATATACTCAAAGGATTTAAAATCAGCATACTACTGACACAGCTACATCAATATTTATAGCAGCTAAATTCATAATAGAACAAACCTAGGTGTCCTTCAACTGAAGAATGGATAAAGAAAATGTGGTATATGTATACAATGGGATATTACTCAGCCATAAAGAAGAATGAAATTATGGCATTTACTGGTAAATGGATGGAACTGGAGACTAAGAGAAATAAGCCAATCCCCCAAAACTAAAGGCCAAATGTTCTCTCTGATATGCAGATGCTAACACACAGCAAGGGGTTAGACATTGGATTAGACAAAGGGGAATGAAGGGAAGGGACAGGGATAGGAATAAGACAGTAGAATGAATTGGTCATAACTTTCCCATGTTCATGTATGGGAAACTCCCTATTATATACAACCACAAGTATGGGATCCTAATTAGTGTAAGTTATACTCCATGTATGTATAATACATCAAAATACACTCTACTCTCATGTATATCTAAAAAGAACAAATTAAAAAAAAACTTTGCTTATAAGTAAGCTTCTGGGCCATAAGTCATATAACTATCCCTAATCTACAAGGGAGATCAAGAAATGTAAGCTATTAATGAGCACACTGTTTGCTGTCATAAATGGAATCAAGATTCTGTTAGTAAGGAAGAATGAGAGAATAAATATTGGATAAACAACTAGCAGTATCTTTCATAAATTCCTATGGGCCTGGTGAATTTTTCTGTAGATTCCCATGCTATATAGATTGTTTTAAAGCACTACAAAATGGAAAGGTATCCAATTTATTTTATGAAACTAGCCAGTATCCCATATCAAAATCTGATGAAGATGGCTGAAGAAGGAAATTATAGACCAGGTTAACTTATGAATAAAGCTGCCAAAATGCAAACATGCTAGTAGTACTTTGAAAGAATCACCCATCATGATCACATAGGGTTCATAGTATCAATGCAAGAACAATTTTAATATTAGAAAAGATTTTAATGTAATATGACATATATCAAGATCCAATAAGAAAAAAATATGATAAAGTAGATAAGGATTTGAGAAAAGTCAGCATTCATTTCAGATTTAAAAACCAGTCTTAGATAACTAAGACTAGAAATAGATCTTTCTCCCCCTGCCACCTTTTTTCTTTTCTTTTTTTGTGGGGAGAGGGCACCAGAGATTGAACCGAGGGGCATTTAACCACTGAGCCACACCCCCAGTCCTCTTCATTTTTATCTTGAGACAGGGTCTCGCTGAGTTGCTTAGGGCTTCGCTAAGTTGCTGAGGCTGACTTTGAACTTGTGATCCTTCTCTCAGCCTCCCGAGCTGCTGGGATTACAGGTGTGCACCACAGCAACTGGCTAGAAGTATATTTCTTTAATGAAATATAGATATTTATCTTCCTATTCTGGCCAAGTTTATTCCATTTCAAAGGACAACAGTATATTCTGTGTATCTCAAACCTTTTGAATCTGTGACTTCAAAATATACATTTAAAGAGCATCTGAAATAGACATAAAACCATAATAATGTATTTCTAGTTACTTTTGGAAGCTTCTCATAAGATTCTCTTATATATACTACTAGCACATTCCTCCTTCCCTCTGCAGTTCAGATTTTCCAACTTGCCACCATATAGTAGTCAATGAACTTAGTTTGGTGGGATTCTGAATATACCTATTTTAGACTCAAGGAAAACTAGCACCCACTCATTCCTGTTTGTTCCATGTGTGTGTAAAACTGTGGTTACTTGTAATGTTATCTTTGAATTTCAGAATAAAGTAGTTTTTAAAAATTAATTAATTAATTTGTTCTATTTAGGTTTACATGATAGCAGAGTGCGATTCATTGTACACAGATGGAGCACAACTTTTCATTTCTCTGGTTGTATGTGATGTGGAACCACAACATACATGCAGTCATACATAAAGCTAGGACTATGGTGTCCATCATATTCCACCATCTTTACTGTCCCCTTGCCCCCTCCACCCTCCTACCCTTGTGAACAGATTTCCTCCATTCTTCCTGTGTCCTCCCCCAAATTATGGATCAGCATCCACTTATCAATGAGTACATTTGGTATTTGGTTTTCTGAGATTGGCTTACTTCACTTAGCATGATATTCTCCAACTCCATCCATTTTCCTGCAAATGCCATAATTTTATTCTTTTATTGCTGAGTAATATTCCATTGTGTATATATACCACAGTTTCTTTATCCAGTCATCGGACGAAGGGCATCTAGGTTGGTTCCATAGTTTAGCTATTGTGAATTAAACTGCTATAAACATTGAAGTGGCTGCGTCACTGTAGTATGCTGTTTTTAAGTCTTCTGGGTATAGACTGAGGAGAGGGATAGCAGGCTCAAATGGTGGTTCCATTCCAAGTTTTCTAAGGAATCTCCATACTGCTTTCCAGATTGGTTGTGCCAATTTGCAGTTCCACCAGCAATGTATGAGTGTGCCTTTTTCCCCACATCCTCGCCAACACTTATTGTTGTTTGTGTTCTTGATAATTGCCATTCTGACTGGCCTGAGATGAAATCTTAGGGTAGTTTTGATTTGCATTTCTCTGATTGCTAGAGATGTTGAACATTATTCCATATGTCTGTTGATGAATTGTATATCTTCTTCTGTGAAGTTTCTGTTCAGCTCCTTGGCCTATTTATGATTGGGTTGTTTGTTTTTTTGGTGTTAAGTTTTTTGAGTTCTTTATATATCCTGGAGATTAGTGCTCTAATGGATGTGTGTGTGGCAAAGATTTGTTCCCAGAATGTCAGCTCTCTATTCACTTCATTGATTGTTTCTTTTGCTGAGAAGAAGCTTTTGAGTTTGAATCCATCTCATTTATTGATTTTTGATTTTACTTCTTGTGCTATAGGAGTCTTGTTAAGGAAGTAAGGTCCTAATCCGACATGATGAAGATTTGGGCCTATTTTTTCTTCTATTAGGCGTTGGTTCTCTGGTCTGATTCCCAGGTCCTTGATCCACTTTGAGTTGAATTTTGTGCATGGTGAGAGATAAGGGTTTAGTTTCATTTTGCTGCATATGGATTTCCAGTTTTCCCAGCACCATTTGTTGAACAGCCTATTTTTTCTCCAGTGTGCATGTTTGGCTCCTTTGTCTAGTATAAGGTAACTGTATGTAAGTGGGTTTGTCTCTGTGTCTTCTATTCTATACCATTGGTGTACATGTCTATTTTGGTGCCAGTACCATGCCGTTTTTGTTACTATAGCTTTGTAGTATAATTTAAGGTTTGGTATTGTGATGCCTTCTGCTTCACTCTTCTTGCTAAGGATTGCTTTGGCTATTCTGGGTCTCTTATTCTTCCAAATTAACTTCATGATTGCCTTTTCTATTTCTATAAGGAATGATGTTGGGATTTTAATTGGGATTGCATTGAATCTGTATAGCGCTTTGGGTAGTATGGCCATTTTGACAATATTGATTCTGCCTATCCAGGAGCATGGGAGATTTTTCCATCTTCTAAGGTCTTCTTCAATTTCTTTCTTCAGTGTCTTGTAGTTTGCATTGTAGAGGTCTTTCACCTCTTTTGTTAAATTGATTCCCAAGTATTTTATTTTATTTTTGAGGCTATTGTGAGTGGGATAGTTTTCCTAATTTCTCTTTCAGAAGGTTTATCACTGATGTATAGAGATGCAGTTGATTTATGGGTGTTGATTTTATATCCCACTAATTTGCTGAAATAATTTATTAGTTCTAGAAGTTTTCTGGTAGAATTTTTTGGATCCTCTACGTATAGAATCATGTTGTCTGCAAATAATGATAGTTTGAGTTTTTCTTTTCCTATTCTTATCCCTTTAATTTCTTTCATCTGTCTAATTGCTCTGGCTAGTGTTTCAAGGACTATGTTGAATAGCAGTGGTGAGAGAGAGTATCTCTGTCTTGTTCCTGTTTTTAGAGGGAACGGTTCCAATTTTTGTCCATTTAGGATGATGTTGGCCTTGGGTTTAGCATATATACCTTTTACAAAGTTGAAGTATGTTCCTACTATCCCTAGTTTTTCTAGTGTTTTGAACATGAAAGGATGCTATACTTTGTCAAATGCTTTCTCTGCATCAATTGATAAAATCATATGACTCTTATCTTTAAGTCTATTGATATGATGAATTACGTTTATTGATTTCCATATGTTGAACCAACCTTGCATCCCTGGAATGAACCCCACTTGATCATGGTGCACTATTTTTTTGATATGTTTGTGTATGCGATTTGCCAGAATTTTATTGAGAATTTTTGCATCTATGTTCATCAGAGATATTGGTCTGAAATTTTCTTTCTTTAATGTATCTCTGTCTGGTTTTGGAATCAGGGTGATACTTGCCTCATAGAATGAGTTTGGGAGGGTTCCCTCCTTTTCTATTCCATGAAATCGTTTGAGGAGTATTGGTATTAATTCTTCTTTGAAGGTCTTGTAGAACTCAGCTGAGAATCTCTCTGGCCCTGGGCTTTTCTTGGTTGGAAGGCTCTTGATGGCATCTTCTATTTCCTTGCTTGAAACTGATCTGTTTAAGTTGTGTATGTCCTCTTGGTTCAGTTTGGGTAGGTCATGTGCCTGTAGAAATTTGTCAGTGTCTTCAGGGTTTTCTATTTTACTGGATTATAAATTTTCAAAGTAGTTTCTAATTATCCTCTGTATTTTAGAAGTGTCTCTCATGATATTTCCTTTTTCATCATGAATTTTAGCAATTTGGGTTTTCTCCCTCCTTCTTTTCATTAGGATGGCTAAGGGTTTGTCAATTTTGTTTATATTCTCAAAGAACCAGCTTTTGTTTTATCAAGTTTTTGAATTGTTTCTTTTGTTTCAATTTCATTGATTTCAGTCCTGATTTTAATTATTTCCTGTCTTCTACTTCTTTTGGTGTTGATTTGTTCTTCCTTTTCTAAGGCTTTGAGATGAAGAGTCAAGTCATTTATTTGTTGATTTTTACTTCTTTTAATAAGTGAGCTTAATGCAATGAACTTTCCTCTTAGCACTGCCTTCATGATGTCCCAGAGATTTTGATATGTTGTATCGGGGTTTTCATTTGCCTCTAAGAATTTTTTTTATCTCTTCCCTGATGTTTTCTCTTATCCATCATTCAATAGCATATTATTTAGTTTCCAGGTGTTGGAGTAATTTCTATTTTTTGATCTGTCATTGATTTCTAATTTTATTCTATTGTGGTAAATATCTCTCTTTTTTTTTTTTGTATTTGCTAAGACTGGCTTTGTGACATAACATATGATCTATTTTGGAAAAGGATCCATGTGCTGCTGAGAAAAACGTGTATTCACTCATTGATGGATGGAACACTCTATATATGTCTATTAAGTCTAAATTATTGATAGTTTCATTGAGATGTATGGTTTCTTTATTAAGTTTTTGTTTGGAAGATCTATCCAATGGTGAGAGAGCTGTGTTAAAGTCTCCAAGTATTATTGTGTTGTGGTCTATTTGATTCTTGTATTTGAGAAGGATTTGTTTGATATACATAGAAGCCCCATTATTTGGGGCCTAGATATTTATGATTGTTATGTCTTGTTGATGTATGATTCCCTTAAGAAGTATGAAATGACCTTCTTTATCTCTTTTCACCATCTTTGGTTTGAAGTCCACTTTATCTGATATGAGGATGGAATCTCCTGCTTGTTTGCGGGGTCCATGTGAGTGATATGTTTTTTCCCACCCTTTCACTTTCAGTCTGTGGATGTCTTTTCCTGTGAGATGAGTCTCTTGAAGGCAGCATATTGTTGGGTCTTTTTTTTTAATCCAGCCTGTCAGTCTGTGTTTTTTAATCGGTGCATTTAGGCCATTTACATTCAGAGTTATTATTGAAATATGATTTGTAGTCCTGGTTATTTTGGTTTATTTTTGGTTTTCATCTTGACTTGGCTTCTCCTTTGGTTCCCCCCCCTTTTAGTGTAGTTCCTCTCTTTGCATATTTTCATTGTTGGTTGTCATTTTCTCCTCCTGGAATATTTTGCCAAGAATGTTGTGTAGTGCAGGCTTTCTTGCTGTAAATTCTTTTAACTTTTGTTTATCATGGAAGGTTTTTATTTCACCATCAAATCTGCAGCTCAATTTTGCTGGATATAGATTTCTTGGTTGGCATTCATTTTCTTTCAGAGCTTGGTATATGTTGTTCCATGATCTCCTGGCTTTTAGGGTCTGGGTTGAAAAATCTGCTGAGATCTGAATTGGTCTCCCCCTTATATGTAGTCTGGTTCCTCTCTCTTGCGGCCTTTAAAATTCTATCCTTATTCTGTATGCTAGGCATTTTCATTATAATGTGCCTTGGTGTGGATATCTTGAAATTTTGTATGTTTGGTGTCCTGTAAGCCTCTCGTATTTGATTTTCCACTTCATTTTTTATATTTGGGAAATTTTCTGATATTCTTTCATTGAAGAGATTGTGCATTCCTTTGGTTTGAAATTCTGCGCTTTCTTCTATCCCAATAAATCTCAGATTTGGTCTTTTGATGCTATCCCATATTTCTTATATGTTCTGTTCATGATTTCTTACCATCTTCACTGTATGGTCAAGTTTATTTTCAAGATTGTATATTCTGTCTTCATTATCTGAGGTTCTGTCTTCCAGGTGATCTAGTCTGCTGGTGATGCTTTCTATTGAGTTTTTTATTTGGTTTATTGTTTCCTTCATTTCAAGAATTTCTGATTGGTTTTTTTTTCACAATCTCTAGCTCTTTCTTAAAGTAATCTTTTGCTACTTATAATTGCTCTCTTAGCTCTTAGTTAGAGTGATTAATGGTTGCCTTTGTGTGCTCTCCTCTTTCTTTGTTGAATTGATCAATTTTTGCCTATATTTGCTCGCTTATGTAATTTTTTAATTAGCAGATCATTTTTATTATGTACATTCTGAATTCTTTCTCTGACATTTCATTGACTGTGCTCTCGATGGATTCTGCTATTTTAGTATTTTGGTTTATTTGGGGCACTTTCTTCCCTTGTGTTCTCATGTTGATTTTGTATCTTCCTTTCTTGCCATGCTGATCTGAGGTATTGCGGCTTCTATCCTATAATCTTGAATTGTCACTAGAGATTACCTGTATCTCACTTTGGAGTTACTTCCAGTCCTCAGCAGGTGTCCCCAGATGGACACTACTGTCACTAAAGTTGGTGGTGGTGGTAGTGGACATACCTCAAGAGGGCAGTGGGAGTGGCCTTGGATGGGCTCCTATGGTGGTCCCTGAGGGCAGTTTTGGGCCTCTGTTGCTCCTGCCCATGTGCAGGAACTCTGGAGCAGAACTGGGTTGGGCCCAGCCTCACTTGCGTGGGGCCTCTTCATGCAGGGTTCTCTGCACTGACTCTTACCATGGGTGTGGGCTCCCCTGTGGCTGGTGTCTAGCAGTCTCTGGTCTGCCCTTGACTGGGCACCCGTGGAGTTCCCTGGTGGTGGTTTTCGGCACTCTGTTTCATTCCTGCTTGTCCACAGGAACTCTGCAGCAGAACTGGGGCGGGCCCAGGCCTCACTTAGGCAGGGTCACAAGCAGGAGTGTCTGTGTGAGACCCTTACTATGGGTGTAGGCTCCCCTGTGGCTGGTGGCTAGCAGTCTCTGATCTGCCTTTGGCTGGGCACCTGTGGAGTTTTCTGGGGGCTATTTTGGGCCCTCTGTTGCACTCCTGCTGGTCCGCAGGAACTCTGGAACAGAACTCGGATTAAGTAGTTTTTAAAAAATCAAATTATCCATTCCTTTGTGAAATGTATAAGAATTTGCTCTGATAATAAATAGACAAAGGCTTTAAATTTTGAACACACTGATGTATGTTTTACATCAATATTTTTAGATCTTATTTTTTTGCCATAACCCACATTAAGAAATATTTATATCTTGACCAATTATGCACACATGCACACACATTCTATAATATATTTGTACAATTAAAAGTTTCATAGAATGTATCAAGGGTCTATGCAAAATCTTCTGATATTATCCACCAAATTGATTTTATAACCCATCACTACAGTTTGATAAAACACTGTTTTAGACCTTGTTTTTCAGCGTCCTTGTGGTCCAATTTTGTTGTAAACATTAACTTTTCATGTCTGTGAGGGATGCTTTTGGTGCTAGTTACTAGTTTCTGTGATCTCTAGGAGGATTGTGGGATGGGAATTTCCTAAATGATTTTTTTTCTTTCTGCAGATCTCATGTGTGAATATAAGTCTAGTGCATCATTAACCTAAGGACCTTACCAATTGGAAGTTGCGGTTTTCACCATCAACCTACTATATCCTTTTTGATTTATTCTCTTCCTGAAAAAGTGGAAACATCTTTCAAGTTATTTTTGTTGCAGAGCTAAACAAATGGCTGATAGTGACTTGAATAAAATATCCAGACAATGCCCCCACTGTTCATCTACTCCTCAGAATAATGAACTTAGATTATGTTCTTGCGCATCAAATTATTCTCCAGTTTTGGTGGTAGAAATGTCACAGACATCAAGTATTCCTAGTTCAGAATTTATAGTTTCAGCAGAGAGAAAAAAAGAAAACAGTATCAGCAGAGAATCTTCTGGGAAAGATTCGGTAAATATCGAAGATTCTACATCTCATTTCAAGTTATCATCCAATTACTTAATCCTTTCTCTAACTCCCTCCCATGAGCCCTTGTCAGGTAATTCATTGTCTTCTTAACCATTAAAGAAACATTTCTTACAGAAGAGGTGAGCAAAGCTGGTTAATTGTATGTTTTATGATATTTCCAACCAATGCTTAAATTAATTATTTCTCAGGATCCAGAACAATTAGCAATTTTTTTCCCGCTCTTTGAAAAAATTGGTTATAAGGATTGATTTTTCAAGTTGAATTAAATCTGAAGTTCTGAGCATTTTATTCTACTGATGCAGAATGAGACTAATGTTTGTGCTTAAAGTGTGATTATGGCTTTATTATTCAAGAAAATGTCTGGTTGTCTAACTGAAATTTCAAATATACTTTACAAAATCAGTTTGCTTTAGTGACAAACAATCTATAGATACCCAGTTGAACTGACGTGGCTATATGTATCTACATCTAGAAGAAGCAATTTAGAAGAGCATAGTTGATATAGTACTATTTTTTTTAATGTGTAACTCATGTTTATTAGTATTTCTTGTGGTGCTGGGAATTGAACCCGGGGCCTTATGCACACTAGGTGAGTGCTCTACCACTGAGCCACATCCCCACCCCACAATTTTTGAGACAGAGTACAGTTAAGTTTAAAAAAAGTCATTTTCTCACTCCTCAAAGTTGAACCTGTTTCACATTTTCCCCATCAACTGTTATTTGATACTTGAATTACATAATTATTGCCACATAAGTGTTTCTGAGTGAGATTATTTAAAGTTCTTTATCAATAAGAATATTGTATCTTAAAGTTATTTTTCAAAATTCCTTTTTTGTCCTAGATCTCAAGAACTTCAAATGTAGAAAGAAAAGCATGTCAACAACAACGGAGTCGGGGCAACATTTCAGACGGAAAAGTTCCTCACATAAGGATGGAGGATGGAGCTTCTATTGAGGTATATAGGAAGCAAGCTGAAGCTTCTAGGGATTGGCAGGTTGCTTAAGCCAGTGGTTAATGGCAAAAAATGATTTAAAAATCAGCTTCTAAGGAAAAGAAGTAAAGAAAGGAGAAAAATTTCCATTTTTCAAGTATGTCAAAGTTTTTTGGGGATTGAACTCAGGGGCACTCAATCACTAAGCCACATCTCCAGCCCTATTTTGTATTTTATTTAGAGACACCATCTCACTGAGTTGCTTAGTGCCTTGCCATTGCTGAGGTTGGCTTTGAACTTGTGACCTCCTGCCTCAGACTCCTGAGCCACTGGGATTACAGGCATGCGCCACTGCACCTGGCTTAAAGTTTTTACTGAAGAAAATGAAGACTATTTCCTGCTCCTGGAGGATGAAATAGACTTTAATTAAAGAAAAGGGCATTTTTACTAGACAAAAGAGAACATTTTGGTGTAAGAATCTTGGCTGTCTTTAAAAGTATAGTGCATATGTGGACTCCTTGAAGATGTAGAGGCCAAATGACTTTTGATAGCTTAGCTGTTTATCTCCTTGGTGATTGGTAGTGAGGCCACAGTTTCCCTTGTAATCTTTCTATCTTTTCCAGATTGGATCAATACCAGTATTATTTTTCCAGGATTCTGATTATTATATAAGAATATGAATTAAATATTAGAGCCATTAAAAATTAAATTATGTCCCTTTAACATGAGATTAAAGAAACTATAACAAGAATAATTACAAGAAGAGTTTTCATTAATGTTAAGAAATTTTTAGAAACTGTGTTGGGAGATATTTGGCAATTTATCTGGAGTGATCAGGAGAACTTCCTAGGAAATTTTGACATGAAAAGTTTAAACACCTTCCTTTAAATAAAAGTTCTATACTTTAGAAAGCCCACAAATTTGCTAAGTTTTAAATTTAGTTATGAGAACTTTTCAAAAAGTAAAATGTGTTCACTGTGGAAGATTATGAACATGCAGATAAAAAGTGAAGAAAATAAAAATTATCACAGTTATAGCCAATCTAATTTATTATCTTCAGTTTTTTCTATGCATGTATCACTTATATTCTATTTTTCTTTAAAAAATCTGTTTTAAATTATGAAATATTTCAAGTATATGTACATTTTAAAGAAATAATCTTAATTTGTATAGTTGAAATTCAAACTTCTTTCCCCCATAGCATGGACAGACTCACTATAAATATTTTTATCATTTCAAAGAGTATAAAGAATGAAGTTACAATCATCCGCAAGTCTACTACCCATAACCACTCTTAATATTTAGATGACATCTATCCACACACCAATGTAAGTGCCTTATCATACCCATGTGTTTATAAAGGGATTGTAAGTACATGGTTTTCACATTCTGCTATATCATGAACTTCCTCTATATAAATAAAAATAGATTTAAAATATCATTTTAACAGCATCCTCTTAAAATTATTAGAGACAAGAAGTCATTTTCTCCTTATTTTAACTAGTATGTAACACTATCAGAGCAGTTAGTTGAAGAAAACTATAAATTATAAAACACTGTTCACTTCTCACTTTTAAAAATCCAACTTAAACAGTACTAAAATACTGTATTCAGATTGTGATTCTGTATATTTAAGGAGGAAAATTAAGGTTGATTTTTTTTTAAGGACAAGACAAATTTGGGACATAGTTATGAAGAGATTATTTCTGTGAGAAAAAAGGGTAAATGACTGCATTAATTGAGATTTAATTCACTTTACATACTCTATATGTGGGAGTTATATGTAAATATAATGAAAATAAAATTATGCTTTGTCCTATTTTCTAATTACTCAACTGAGTTTTCTTTGATTCTCACTACTACACTATTATGCGGTATGGGGGAAAAGGGAGGAACTAGATCTTTTAATGGATACAACAGAAACAACTCTTTAAGGAGCTCCTATTCCATCTTGGGAGAAAACAGCCAAAATAAGAATGACAGTAATAATAGTGTTTGAGGACTAATATATACACACTCAAAGCAGTATAAATAAAGGAACAGTCACCATTGTGCAGAGTTAGGCAGGGAAGCCCTCTATGAAGGAGGTGAGTAAGTCATTGGGCATTTCATATAGAAAAGTAAGAAAGGAGTGTAAGCAGTGGGGAATAGGAGCAGCAATTAAACAATAAGCAGAAAGATTCTTGGTTGGGACAGTGTAATTGTGGATGTGTTTATCTTCTCCTTAATGCTAATTTTTATTCAAATTTCTGTCCCATATTGCTTTTTCTAAAACAAAATGGAAAAAAAAAACCAATAAGAGTAATACCTAATAGAGAATGAAAAACAGAACTCATTAATTGTTAAACAAGAAAGCAGTTATTCAATGGGTGCATATATTGATTTTTGTAGTACAGCTCTGAGTTTTGGAATAATGTTTTTGGTGACTGTATTCTTTATGTGTATTTATATACATGCAAATGCATATATGTATTACTGTTCCATTTCTCTTTTTTCTTCTGAAGATATTTCATTAATATTATAGTTTGAAAGAGATTCATTTTACAGTTTTGAGCTTTTCTACATTTCACTATTAGGATTTTTATAGTTTTCCTCCAAAGGGGCTATTTAATACAATTCATCAAAACTTATATTTTGTTAATTAAGATATTTTTACTAATATTGAAGCAAGTATGTAGTGTCATCTCTTTGATTTTACCCTGTAACAGAATCTCTCTTCCCTTGAGTGTATATCTCTCAGTATTATGTGCTCATTTTTTTTTTTTTTTTTTTGGCACTGGGGATTGCACTCGACCACTGAGCCACATCCCCAGCCCTATTTTGTGTTTTATGTAGAGACAGGGTCTCACTGAGCTGCTTAGCGCCTTGTCGTTGCTGAGGCTGGCTTTGAACTGGCAATTCTCCTGTCTCAGCCTCCCTAAGTGCTGGGATTACAAGCGTGAGCCACTGTTCCCGGCTTATATGCTCATTTTTAACACCTGCTGAATGGCAGAGAAAGATAAAAAAACTCTTATTTTGTCTCCAGGATTTCTATACCTTTGGAAGAATATTGGGACAAGGGAGCTTTGGACTGGTCGTTGAAGCTACAGACAAGGAAACAGAAACTAAGTGGGCAATTAAAAAAGTGAATAAAGAAAAGGTAGGGCTTGTTAGCAGCATTACACTGAGGATACAGTGTGTATGGTTTGGTGTGGGCAGTATAGTTTTTCACACTGTCACAAGCTGTGTCTGAGCCTGAGGGCCAGGGCCTCAGCTGATCTACTGGAGAAGTGTGGGTATTTCTCTTGCTTCCTGGGAAGGGACTAGTTCATGAACTCAAGTAGACAAGTGCTGTTTGGAAAAAACAAATGAAAGGATAACACAACCAATATAACCAAACAGGTAAATTTTTATAGGAATGAGTTGAAGGTAAGGGCTGGTGTTCATTAGTATAGGCATAGGATTGTGGGTTAGAGACATTTTAGATAGAATTAAGTCCTTATCTTCCCCTGTGATGTTTTGTTATACTTTTCTCCTATCCTTCATTTGATTCCCTGATTCCTCATTGTTAGCTGAAGAATTTTGTTTATTCATCCTACCTGCTCTTTCAGTTTGAACTGCTTTGTCCTACAATTGTCTAACACACTGTCACTTGTGTTCATTATATTTCTCATTGCATTCCCTCTTGGAGTGAACAACGAGGCTTCTCTTTGAAGTGAGAGTCTAACACCTTATACTTTATACCTGATCATTTTATCAACTGGAAAATATTTCTATGCCTGGAACAAACCCCAACAGCATAGTCTTTTTTCCTTGGATCTGTAATGATAAATATTACTTTTATAAAATTAAATAGTAAGTTTTTTATATACTTTAAAATAAACTGTAGCAAATTTCTCCCTAATGTCCTAATGTTCAATAAGATAACATCAATCTTTTTTTGGGGGGGGGCACCAGGGATTGAACTCAGGGGCTCTCAACCACTGAGCCACATCCCCAGCCCTATTTTTTGTATTTTATTTAGAGACAAGGTCTCACTGAGTTCCTTAGCACCTCACCATTGCTGAGGCTGGCTTTGAACCTGCGATCCCCCTGTTTCAGCCTCCTGAGCCGCTGGGATTACAGGTGTGCGCCACGGCGCCTGGCACTTGTCAATCTTAATAAGATTAATAAAGCAATTAAGAGCCTTTATAGAAATCTTTAGAATTCTTTAAGGCTCTAGGATGAACCCACTGTTCTACCCAGGGCATTATTTCCATTTTTCTTTTGGTGTCAGGTAGGTTAGGTGTCCAGTTTTAGGGCTATATAGACAAGATAACTACTTTTCAACTTTAGGAATTACCCTTTCACATACATACTGATGTCCAGAGTTTATGGGAAACTAAGGTATTACAATAAAATTATGTAGGTTAAAATTATAACATATAATTGAACAAAATCATTGCATTATGTACAGGTCAAACCATTTGGGTAGAGAGAGAGGAACAGAAATGAGATGGCTATTAGGAGAAATTATGTTAACTTTCCATATCTAGTCTAGACAAGAATTCACTCCTAATAGTCACTATTTCTCTTGACCCTCTAGGTTAACCTTAAAATGTGCTTTAACCCTATATGGGTGGGGTATACATAGTATGGGGGTGTCAGTATCCTATTCATCCCAAAATGGTATAAGTTGAAAAGTGAAGTTGAGTGAAAGCAGGAATAACTTTAGATAAAATTATAACTAGATAATGTGTGCTTTGTGATCAGTCCCTTTCCTTTAAGAACTATTTATGGGGCTGGGGTATGGCGCAGTGGTAGCGTGCTCGCCTGGCATGTGTGAGGCACTGGGTTTGATCCTCAGCACCACATAAAAATAAAATAAAGGTATTCTGTCCACCTACAACTAAAAAATAAATGTTTTTTTTTTTTTTTTTAAAGAACTATTTATGTTCCTTCCCAAAGTGTGGTTGGGTGGTGAGTGACGGAGTAGGTTCTTTATTATCCCTTTCAAGGACATTTTAAGATTTGCTCTTTTAAGGACATTTTTATGTGGAAATAAGACCCATATAGGAAGACAGTGCTTATTTTCAAATAATGGCAACTATCAGTAGGGTTGATGATTTGGGGGTGGGAGGTGGTGGTGAGGGCAGAGAAAACTTCTCTAGAGTTTCTTAGATGACATTGTACATAGTTACCTACATGCTAAATGAGGTCCTTGTGCTCCCTGGAGTGTTCCTGACTTTTCCTTTTGCTACCAGGCATGGTAAATGTTAGCTGTTAGGAGATGAAGTGGGGATTAGGTTGGTCTGAAAGCAAAGTGGTCTCTGTCTCTCTTTCTTGTCTCTTTAACCAGAGGATCGGGAAGAAACTTAATCCAGGGTTGAACACAGAATCTCACTACCTCTGTTTTTTTCTTTTTCTTTTTTCTTTTGAAACTAGGGATTGTATCTAGAGGTGCTGTACCACTGAACTATATTCCCAGCCCAATTTATTTTTCAAATTTTGAGAAAGGATCTCACTGAGTTGCCCAGATTGGTCTCAAACTTGCAATGCTCCTGCCTCAGCCTCCCAAGTAGCTGGGATACCATGTGGGATTCCAGGAAATTTATATATTTCCTTTGATGTACATAAGTCAAATAAAACCAAAACAATAATAAAACAAAAGAAAAACATTTTGTTATAAAAATATCTCCAATTGGTGTCCCTAGAAGATTTTGTTTTTATTATATTAAACCAAAATGTCAATATGATTTTGAGGGAAATATCAAAAAGCATATTAAAAATCAGAATAATTTTGTGAGGGAACAGATGCCGTCTTGTAGCTAATTTATAGAAAAGTTCAAGAGAGAGATATAGTTTGAGGCCAAATTAAATATAATTTGAAATTGGATGAAGGAAAGAGGAGCATCATTTAGTCTGATCATGGGATAAACTAAGTGATATCATTTGAAAAGGAAATTTTTTCAGTAATGTAGGTAAAAGCATAAAGTAATTTTATATTGAGGAATGTGAAAGTGACATTCAAATGTGAAATCTGTGTTTTTTTCATTGATAAAGGCTGGAAGTTCTGCTGTGAAGTTACTTGAACGGGAGGTGAATATCCTAAAAAGTGTAAATCATAAACACATCATACATCTGGAACAAGTATATGAGACACCTAAGGTAAAGTTCTATCAGGTGCTACATTTTGAAAGTTCTTATTATCGCAAAATGAATATTATTTCATTCTGCAGCAATCCCTTTGGGAGCACAGTTGCTCATGTCCTTGGCATGAGTCTGACACTGGAGATTGATGAGAATATTCTGGAGGACTTTTATTATTGATTATATAATTAGGTGTCTGATGATTAGATTGATGTCTTTAGTAATATGTTCTGGGTGGCATGGTGGAAATAAATGTTTAAAATTAGAACAACTTTGTACTCAACCAGATAGTGGTTAGAGCTGCCTTAGAGATCGCATTTTTTAGCTTTGGTTCTTAGTCTCTCCATTAGAGTCTCTTGGAATATTGTCATAATTTTGAAAAGTTAGTTTAGCATAGTATATTTGGCATTATGTAGAAAACATTTCATCATATGTATCGTTACAATGTATTTTATCTTCTTTCTTTCCTAAATGTTACATTTTTCTCTTTAAATGCCTGTAATTTTCACTTAGAGTTAGTTGTTCAGGAGTCTGGCTTATTTTCCATTTTGCCTCTAGATTCTTTAGTGCTTGTGGAGGTAGGTGTTTCTCAGCTTAGAAGTACTATGATATAGTGGTTAGTCATGTAGATTCCAGGATCAGATTTCCTGTGCATTTGAATCCTGGTTCTACCACTTAATAGCCATGAAACCATGACCAAGGCACTCAACTTCTCTACACCTCATTTGCTCATCAGTAAAATGGATTTAATAATAGTGTTGATTTCATTCATATATTGAAGGAATAAGTGGGAAAATGGATGTAAAGTATCTGTCTCATTAAATGTTAGTTATTGATTTTTTTTTTTTTGGTACCGGGGATTGAACTCAGGGTCACTCAACCACTGAGCCACATCCCCAGCCCTATTTTTTGTGTTTTATGTAGAGACAGGGTCTCACTGAGTTACTGAGCACCTCACCGTTGCTGAGGCTGACTTTGAACTCGCGATCCTCCTGTCTCGGCCTCCCAAATTGCTGGGATTACAAGCGTGAGCCACCACGCCCAGCTGTTAGTTATTGATTTTCATTTTCTTCAACAGTCTGTAAGGGTCCTCTGTTCATTTTTCCCAACATTTTTTCTTTCCATATTTCATTTTGTATAATTTATATTGCCATGTCTTCATATTCAGTAATCTCTTCTTTTATAACATTATGTGTGCTATTAATCCCTTACAGTAGAAATTTGATTTGTATGTATGTGTGTGTATGTATATATATATATGTATATATATGTATGTATATTTTATGGGTCTACTTAACATACCTAATCTTTCCTCCTTCTTGAAGTCATAATAACTATTTTAATGTCCTTTTGCTACTCATTTTATCATGTATCATTTCTAGATCAGTTTCAATTGATTGATATTTTTCTCCCTTCATTATGGGTTATATTTTCATGCTTTATATACCTATTAATCTTTGGTTAGATGCCAGGCATTGTGAATTTTACCTTTTTGGTTACTGCACATTTTTATATTCTTTTTAAAACAATTCTTACTGCTTTCATTTTCTTTTTATTTTTTTCCTTTTCTCTTTTTTAATTAATGCATTACAATTATAAAGTTGACTTTATATGCCATATTTGTATATGCACATAGCATAATTTGATCAGTCTCATTCCCCAGTATCTTCTTTTTTCCTCCTCCAATCTGCTTGTTCTACTCTTCTCATCTCCCTTCCATTACTATTATTAATTTCAATTAGTGTATTATATATATGTATAGATAGAATATATATGAATACATATGTATAGAGAATACATACATATATAGACTACATATATAGAGTATATATATATATAATATACATATATAATCTACTGGGGTTTATTTAAACATGGACATAGCAGAATTTGGTAGATTTTGTTCCCCTTTATTTTCCCATGCTCTCCCCTCTTCCCTCCCTCTTGATCCCCTTCCTCTACTCTGTTGGACTCTCTTCAGTTTGCATGTAATCCCCTTTTTTTCTCTGTCTCTCTAGCTTTTGCATATGAGAAAGAATTTTTGATCCTTGACTTTCTAAGTCCTGCTTATTTCACTTAACATGATGTCCTACAGTTCCATCCATTTACCAGCAAATGACTAAATTTCATAACTTATGAAAAACTCCATTGAGTATATATACCACATTTTCTTTATTCATTTGTCTGTTGAGAGGCACCTAGACAGGTTCCATAACTTGGCTATTGTGAACTGCAATGCTATAAGCATTGATGTACCTGTATCACTATAATATACTAATTTTAGTTATTTTGGATAAATCACAAGTAGTGGAATAGCTGGGTCATAGGGTGGTTCCATTTCTAGTCTTTTTAGGAATCTCCATAGTGATTTCCAAAGTGGTTGTCCTAATTTGCCATCCCACCAACAATATATAAATGTACCTTTCTCCAATATCTTCACTGTGTATTATTATTTGTATTCTTTTTTTATGGGTTCCTTTTAGTTATTACATGATGATAGGATTTATTTTGACATAATTATAAAAACATGGAATGTAATTTGTTCTAATTCAATTCCCAGTACTATCCCTTTTCCTCCCCCTGTTACCTTCCCTCTACTGTACTGATCTTTCTGCTATTTACTTATAGTTTGTTTGTTTGTTTTGGTACTTCAGATTGAACTTAGGGGTACTTGACCACTGAGCCACATCTCCAGACCTATTTTGTGTTTTATGTAGAGACAGGGTCTCACTGAGTTGTTTAGTGCCTTGTCCTTGCTGAGGCTGGCTTTGAACTCACGATTCTCCAGTCTCAGCCTCCCCAAGTGCTGGGATTACAGGCGTGTGCCACCATGCCAGGCTTAGTTTGTTTTTTTAATTAGTGTCTTGTGGGTGTACATGATGGTGAGATTCACTGAGTATATTTATATATGTACATAAGAAAGTTAGGTCAGATTCAGTCCTATCCCATCCCTTCTCCCTTCCCTTTATTCCCTTTTGTATTATTTGCATTCTTGATGGCTGCCATTCTTACTAGAGTAAGATGAAACCTCAAGTATAGTTTTGATTTGCATTTCCCTTATTGCTAGTGATGTTGAACATTTTTTCATTTATTTGTTGGCCATCCATATATCTTTTTTTTTTTTGAGAAATGTGTTTATATCATTTGTCCATTTATTGATTGGGTTATTTGGGTTTTTTGATGTTGTTATTTTGAGTTCTATATTATATATTCTGGATATTAATCCCCCATTGGAAGAGTAACTGGAAAAGATTTTCTCCCATTCTGCACGCTCTCTTTTCATGCTCTTGTTACCTTTGCTATGTAGAAGCTTTTTAATTTGATGCCACTCTACTTATTGATTCTTGGTTTTATCTCTTGAGCTTCAGAAGTCTTATTAAGAAGTTGGTACCTGCACCAGATATTCTTATATTCTTTTTTTCATATTTAATTTATTTATTTGTTCTATTTAGGTTTACATGATATCAGAGTGCAATTTGATTCATTGTGCACAGATGGAAGGTAACATTTCGTTGCTCTAGTTGTAAGTGATATAGAATCACGACATACATGCAGTCATACATAAAGCTAGGGCTATGATGGCCATCATATTCCACCACCTTTACTGTCCCCATGCCTCCTCCCCCCTTACACCTCTGTGCATAGAGTTCCTCCATTGTTCCCGTGTCCTTCCCCACATCATTTTTATATTCTTAAAACTGTTCTTGAGCTTTAATCTAGCATAGAGCTAAGTCACTTGGAAACAGTTTGAACTTTTGAAGCTTGCTTTAATCTTTGTTAGGTGGCACCAGAGCAGCCCTTAGTTCAGGACTCATTTTTCCCTACTACCAAAGTTCAACCCTTCTGAGTATACACACTTTATTCAATGTCCCATGAATTATGAGATTTTTCACTATGGCTAATGGGAACACAAACTGTTCCTGGTCATGTTTAAGCTCAAGCGATTGTTCCCTCTGCTCTTTTGCATGTTTATTTTCCCAGTTTTGGAAATGAATAATGTGCTGATCAGTACTGTGCTGAAGAATTGAGGAGGCAAATCTCTGGAGCTTTCTGTCTATATAGCTTTCTCCTTCTCTGATACTTTTCCTATGAACTTTGGTTTTATTTACCTTGCTGGACTCCCAGCTCCACCTTTTGAAGTTTGCTGGCCCCTGCGTGAATTCTTTCTCCCTGCCTGTAGTCTAGAAATTCTCCAGACAGGATGCAAGGATAATCATGGGGCTTGCCTCTTGTGTTTCCTTTCTCCCAGAGATCGTTACTTTATGCTGCCTGATGTCACATTGTGTTTGTTTTTAGGTCAAATGTGCCCCCTCTAACCTGTAAACACACAGATGCCTAGATTTTCCACTGAAGCCATTTTAAAGAAATGGTTCCCATATTATTTGTATTAGTACTAATCATCCAGTCTGAGTATGCTAGTTTATCCTGAATCTAAATATTCTCTAGATCTACCCAATTGTTTTTAATGATTATAAAAAGAATTGTTTTTATAAATTTTACTGATATAATTTTGATCAAATTGCATTTTAAAATTGATATCAGTTAATATTCTATTAGTGCAGTTTTCCCTTTTGTGTACTAGTGATCCTGTCAATGAAAAAAGTATGGCCCAGTTCAAAAGATTATTTATGTGTCAGACTTCACAGATAACTTTTGAAATTCTAAAGCAATGTGAAGTTCAATGAATCAGAATTGTGGCTGTAAGAAAGGATGTTGACCTCCTTCTGCTTTAATGCTTACTGATTGAACACTGAAGTTGCATTAGCAATGGTTATAAGAGCAAATCAGACCCCAAATCTTTTTTTAAAAAATTTGTTTTTAGTTGTAGATGGACACAATGCTTTTATTTTATTTACTTATTTTTATGTGGTGCTGAGGATTAAACCCAGTGCCCCACATGTACTCTACCACTGAGCTACAACCCGAGCCCCAGATTCCCACATCTTAAGAACGATAGAAATCTAGCAGCAGAGGTTAGAATGGAGATGTGGAGGATAATCTGTGTCCAATAGCAATACATATGAAAAAGACTTGTATTTTGGTTGATTGTGAATCATTTTGACTCAGTAGATGACTTGAATGTTGGAATACCTAAAGAGATTTTAATATGCTTTAAAAGAAACAGCAAATATGAGAGACATTTCATCTATACCTTCTTACTGCTCATAACCAATTAGTCATTGAATCACACTCTTTCTTCCTCCTAGGTATTTTTCACATCTTTTTTTCTTCCTTCTTGTTTGTACTCTGTTCCTCATATCTACCCACTATAAACAGAAGTCAGTGCTGGTCTTCTGCTCATTTTCTTATGGCCTATAAACTAAATTTTCTACATTTTTAAATTGTTGAAAAAATGCAAAAGAAAAATATCTTATGGCTTGTAAAAATTATATGAAACTCAAGTTTCAAAGTCCGTAAATAAGGTGTTTTTGTATTATTTATGTCTGCTTTCATGCTGCAGTAGCAGAGCTGAGTAGTTATGAAAGAGACTGGCCTGCAAAGTCTATAATATTTACTCCTGGGTTTGGCTTCTATAGAAAATTTTTGCTGAACCACAATGTTACACTGCAACTAGAGCATTCATTTGAAAATGCAAAATTGAGAATATCATATAACATTCTCCTTTCCAAAACACTACTTAAAAATATTCAGTGACTTGTTGAATGTGGGGAAAAAATCCCGTACTCTTGAGGATGATATCCAAGACTCTTTACCAACTGGCACCAACCTATTCTTTCCAGCTTCATCCCTTGCCATTCCTTTCTTCCTCACCCTACCAAGCTTCTAATGCTGTTACTACTGAGATATTTGTTCTTTTAGTAGCTGGTGTTGTTTCAGATCTATACCATGTACTCTGCCTGATCTTCCCCTACATTTTCTACCCATAAGTCCCTGTCCAAACACCTAGACCTGGCTTTAATGTCTCTCCTGTGAGCATTCTTTTTTTAAAAATTTTTTTAATTGTAGATGGACACAATACCTTTATTTTATGTGGTGCTGAGGATCAAACCCAGGGCCTCACATGTGTTAGGCAAGCACTCTGCCACTGAACCACAACCCCAGCCCCATTTTTTAAATTGTTTTTTGTAGTTGTAGATGGACAGCATGTCTTTATTTTATTTATTTTTTTATGTGGTGCTAAGGACCCAACCCAGTGTCTCTCAGATGCTAGGCAAGTGCTTTGCCACTGAGCTACAAACCCAGCGCTCCTGTGAGCATTCTTTAGGCAGAGAACTGCCCCTCCTCCATAACTCTGTCACATTTGGGCCATTAGCACCCATGATTCTGTAATTGTAACTAAATTGGGAACTTTTTGGGAGTAAAGACTATGTCTCATGTTCCTCTAGTATTCAGTGTGTAGTATCCTGTACATAATAGATAAACTTATTTTTGAATAAATTAATGATGTTTAAGATTGTAATCATATAATACAATATATAACATTTTAAAGATGTCCAGCTATATAATTTGCTCTTTCTTGCTCTCTCTTTTAAATATATAATGTCAGCAAATGTACCTTGTGATGGAACTTTGTGAGGATGGAGAACTCAAAGCAAATCTGGATAGGAAAGGGCATTTCTCAGAGAATGAGACAAGGTGGATCATTCAAAGTCTTGCGTCAGCTATAGCATATCTTCATAATAAGGGTAAGAAGAGGATCATCAACTCATTGACTCCATAAATACAGATATCACTTTTGTTTAATGGTAATTGTATTCACAGTCACATAAATAACACTTGATAAGATAGAAGATTTGTTTGCTATTTTATAGTTTTCCCTTTTAACTTTCTGTATAGATATATTTTAATTAGAAACAAAACAGGCACACAACTACATTTTAAACTTTTTTTTTTAGTTGTAGGTGGACAGAATATCTTTATTTTTATGTGATGCTGAGGATCGAACCCAGTGCCTCACACATGCTAGGCGAGCATGCTACCACTGAGCCATAACCCCAGCCCCCACAACTACATTTTATACCAACAAGGGAGCAGTTATGAACATTTCTTTGTTCTTTTTGATAGTAATAGGGGTTAACCCAGAGACTTGCATGTGCTAAGCAAGTACTCTTCCCACTGAGGTATACCCCAAACCCCCTGAATGTTTCTATTCAGTGATTTAAAAAGCAGCCAATATTATCAAAAGTAGAAAAATCAATGTTAAAGATGAAATTTCCTAAACATTTATATATTAGTAATATTAAAAATGTGTATGTTCTAGGCTTTTTTTTTGTACTTTTAAATTTATTGAGTTTTAGGTTCACACCAAAATTGAACAAAAAGTACAGATTGCCCTTAAACTCTCTGCTCTCACATATATAAGGCATTCTCCACTATCAAAATTCCATACCAGAAGTGGTACAGGTATTAAAATTGATGAATCCACATTGACACATCACCATCACCCAAAGTCCATAGTTTATGTTAGGATTTACTGTTGTGTTGTACATTCTATGGGTTTTGACAAATACATAAGGACATTTATCTACCATTATGGCATCATATAGAGTAGTTTCACAGTACTTTAAAAACCACATTTAGGGCTGGGGTTATGGCGCAGTGGTAGCATGCTCGCCTAGCACGCGGGAGGCACTGGGTTCGATCCTCAGCACCACATAAAAATAAAATAAAGATATTCTGTCACCTACAACTAAAAAATAAATGTTAAAAAAAAAAACACATTTAAAGATTATTCTAATTATTCTTTGGCTTTACTACTCTTTGATGTTACTGCTGCTGCTTTGCCTCATGTACCTTTTTTTCCTTCAAGGTTAGTTTGGCTTACCATATGACTCTAGAACTGTCTCATCTTACAGATGAGAAAAAACTTTGTTCCCAATAGGTACAATGACATGGTTTGGTGAGACAGAGCTGGTTCTAGAACTCAGGTTCTTTGAGCAGATTTTTCCTGAGCACCTACTGCACTGTTACTGATCTTAGAGTTACAAAGATTAACAGATAAAGCCCCTTCCTCTCAAGGAACTCAGGCTAGTGAGAGATTGAGTATAGAAAACAATTTGTAATCAAATGTGATAATTTCTCTAATGGAGAACCATGTACAGTTCAAGAAACTCAGGAATGTAAATGAATCATTTGATTTTGAAAGTCAGAAAAGAATTCAGAGGAAATAATATTCAATCTAGGAATACAAACTCAGACAAAAAAGGGAGGGCTTTCTAGACACAGGGAAACCATTTTTCTTTTTTTGCAAAGGCTTAATATTATGCTCACGCCAATCCTCCCATATTAAACTATAACTTCAATGTAATTCCAAACCAAATCTTAGTAGCATTTTTCATAGAACTTGATTAATTATTCTAAAATAGGTGAGAATAGATAGTACAACAATGAAAAAGAACAGCATTGGAGGGGGAACAGGGAGACTTTCCCTGCCAAGGATCAAAATATATTATAAGGTGAGGTGCCAAGCAACTCAGTGAGATGCTGTCTCTAAATAGAACACAAAATAGGGCTGGGGATGTGGCTCAGTGATCGAGTGCCCCTGAGTTCAATCTCCCAGAACCAAAAAAAAGAAAAAGAAAAAAAAACAACATTATAAGGATATATTAATCAAAACTGTGTGGTATTTATGTAAGAAAAGACATGCAGAGGAACAAAAAAAAAATATAAATTCCAAAAACAAAACCTGGGAATTATGTAAGGAAAATATAAATGACTAGGTATAATTACCAGTCCAGGGCTCATTCAACTCCATTTTCCCAGCAGTCACACCCTTAAATTTTAAATCTAGAGAAATGATTGCTTTGGATATGAACTGAATTCATTATTTGCAAAGGAAGTATTTGTTACATGATTATTTGCATATACATGAAAATACTACTTAAACTCTGATATGTTCAACTGAAAATTTTATGTCTCAAGGATTTTGTTTGTTTTTTATTTTACCATACAAAGAGTAGGAAAATGTCTGCTGATATTGTAGAAAAATATACTGAAATAAATATAGTTTGTATACCTATAGCCACATTACAGTGTGTTAAAATTCTAATCTTGACAGTAGCATATACATAGAAGTAAAGAAGTAATCTCTTCTTTTGAAGTTCTAAGGATATGGGCAACCTTGCTGTGCTTCTAACACTGTCTCCCTCCTCCTCAGAAGATCACTTGGCCAGGATCCTCCTCCACACTTACCAGGCCACACATCATGAAGAGCAACCAGTTGGGGCAACAGGGGAATGGGTAGAGATGAGGGAGACAAAGAAAATGGCTTCATAGGGTTAGAAATATGGGGAAGATAGTTTGTAAGATTTACACTCCTCCTCCCATTTTCAGCAATGGATTGAAATCTATTAAGTATATTTATTTGTCTTATTGGTATACCCTCTATTTTTCTGTTACACATTTAATTTGACTTTTTTTCTTAATAGATATAGTGCATAGAGATCTAAAACTGGAAAACATATTGGTAAAAAGCAGCTTTATTGATGCGAACAATGAAATGAACTTAAACATAAAGGTAAGATATTAGAAATGATGGTAAATATTTCCCTATAAACAGTTTATTAGCAAAGTGGCAGAGAGCATCTTTTTATATAGACATTTCAATTGCTTTTGAGCAGCCAGAAAAAAAATGACTTGTACTAAAAAATAAACAATTCACAAAAAGGGCTGCAACTGACAGGGATGGTTCTACAGGCCAAGTGGTGCTGCTGAATATGTGTTTTAAAGTACACGCTCATTGGATGTTCTAAATCATTAGTTAATAGCAAGCAAACAGATGCTCTGAATTCTAATTAATTTAAGAATTATGCCTGGTAATTTGATGTAAATGTGTTATAGATTTAGAGAAAAACACACCTTGGCTGTGCTTTTGATACTAATTCAATGCTACAGTCTGTATTTCTCACTGAGAATTTTCCCGGGTGTTAATATTTGTGTCTTAAGCACAATTAATGTGCCAAGTGTTTATTCTTGAAGATTTTATTCCTTAATGTCAAATAAATGGTAGGATACATTATTTATTACTCAGCAGTTTAATAGTGGCTGCTTTCAGAATCTGTGCATGTTTTTATCTTGGAATAAAATGTTGTCTATGAGTAACTTGCTGTTGCAGAAGCTAAGTCCTTAGTAAAAAGCTCAACAGTATTATTGGCTTAGCAAAGTAAATGTTCTTGAATAGTTCCATTGTTAACTGCATGAGGTCAGGAATTTTGTATGTCTTTTGCTGTGTTGGAACTTTGAGTAGTCCCTGAGACACAGAATGTGCTCAATTAATCTTTTGCAAATAAAGGAATTGATGCTCTCCAAAGAACTAAATTGGATTGTGAAGGCTTTTATCCACTTGATGTCTGTACACATTTTCTATAGAGAAAGATATATCAAGATGCTTGAAGTAGGGTATTTGTGAAAATGCCTGGAAAAATTGATTCATATTTTAGAAAAATAGTGATATCATATGTTAACTAGGAACATTTTCTTACTCCAAAAGGTACTGAAAGCTTTGAATTTAGTGTGTACCAAGAGCCTATATTTGGTTGTATGATCAATAGATTTGCCTGTTTTTCTGCTTTCAGCTCAAGAGTCTTCTACCATGGGAGACAAGACCAAGAGTACATACTTAATATTTAATAACCAAATGTTTAATTACTAAGATTTAGAATGGAACAAAGATTGCAGCTGCAAGCAGTAGGCCTCCAGGGTATTCATAGTTACACTGTATTATTATGAGTTTTTTTGTTAATTTGCTTCTCATAGTTTTTAATAGTGTAGTAATTGTTTTAATTAGTATACTCTAGAATAAGAAGGAAATAATAGTAAAGAAAAGGTAGTATTTACCAATTATAAATAACTATAAAAAAGGGGTGTTTCAGTGAATGCCCATAAGGGCAATGATTTGCATTTATAACAGTGCTTTAAACTGGAACATATCTTGAGTATCAGGAAAATAGGTAATACACTAAGTCTAGAACATACTCACAATGAAAAAAGTTAGATACCATCTTTCAAGATTCAAAGGAAACTACTTTGAACTGGTGAATTTAATCAGAAGGCATGAACAATCAGCATCATGAGTGTTCTCTCAAGATTGGAGAAACCAAACTTCCTTCTATCAAATTTCTTCTACACACAGAGAGGTGACTGGAGAGATAAAAGTCCTTTTAGTAATACAAGGAAAGTCCCCACCCACAAGAATATCTAAGTACATATAATTACAATGTGGTGAAAGTTCTGTCTTCAGAATGAGTGAAGTCTGGGATAGGAAAATGGGTGACTATGCCTACTTTTCTTCCTCTAGGTGACTGATTTTGGCTTGGCAGTAAAGAAACATGGTAGGGCTGAAGCCATGATGCAGACCACATGTGGGACTCCTATCTATATGGGTAAGTTAGTAGACTTAAAAGAAATTTTTTCTCTGTAAAAAAGCAGAACAACTAGTATAGATTGCAATTTGAATGATTTGATTTTGTCATCAGTACTTAATAGCCCTTGATCAAGTGACATTTTCTTTTCTTAGGTCAAATAATTTCAATTGTTCTAGCATTTTTCTCATTTTAATTTTTAGTGATTGTTGTAATTCTTGTTGTTTCTCTGGGATATTCTTAAAGTTATATTTATCTCGTAGGTAATCATACCCCAAACTTATTGTTTTTGTTAAATCACACTAAAATCACATGTATATTTTGCTTCTTTGCATTTTTATTCAATTTTATTGCCATCAGTGTTTCATAAAGATTGTAGATCAAATGTATTTTTTAAAACAACACATTACCTTTTTCTAAATGTAATTTTAAACAGCGTTAAGATTTAATTAAATACCATAAAATAGGTATAATTTATTGATTTTTCATCCATTCACAGAGTTGTACAGCCGTTATCACAATTCTATTTCAAAAGTTGCCTCATGCCCATTTGTACTCAATCTCATTCCTATCAAGTAGCCACTGATCATTATAGATTTTCCTCTTTTTTTCCCTCTCTCTAGAGTTTTATTTTCTGGACATGTCATACAAAAGGAATCATACAATATGTAGTCTTTAATACTGTGATGACTTCTATGCCTGACTTACTTTCTCTTATCACAATATTTTTGAGGTATAACTATATTGTAGCATTTGTCTCTAGTCTTTTCCTTTATATTCCTTAGTAGTTATCTATAGCATGGATATGCCACACTAGTTGATGGACTCATGGATTGTTTCTAGTTTTGAGTTATTCTAAATAATGCTGTTATGAACATTCATGCACAGGTCTTTGTGAGGACATGTGGTTTCATTTTTCTTGGGTAGTTACCTAAGAGTGAAATTGCTGAGTCATATGTTAAGTCTATGTTTAACGTTTTAAGAAATTGTCAAACTTGCTTTTCATAGTGGCTGTTACCTTCCCACCAGCAATGTTTTAGGATTTCACTTTTTTCATATCCTTGCCAACGCTTTTTTCCCCCTAATACTGGGGATGGAGCCCAGAGCCTCATGCATGTTATATCCCTAGCCTTTAAAAAATTTGTATTTTGAGCCAGGCACAGTGGCACACGCCTGTAATTCCAGCACTTTGGGAGGCTGAGACAGGAGAATTGTGAGTTTGAAGCCAGCCTCAGCTATAGCGAGTTGCTAAGCAACTCAGTGAGAGACCCTGTCTCTAAATAAAAAAACACAAAATAGGGCTGGGGATGTGGCTCAGTGGTCAAATTCCCCTAAATTCAATCCCCGGTACAAAAAAAAAAAAAAAAAAATTTGTATTTTGACACAGGGTCTCACTGAAGTTGCTGAGGCTGGCCTTGAACTTTTCATATTCCTGCTTCAACCTCCAGAGAAGCTGGGATTACAGACATGTGCCACTGCCCTTAACTACATACTTACCAACTTTTGATCTTAACTGTCTTTTAAATTATAGCCACTGTAGTGGGTATAAAGTGTTGTTTCATTATGGTTTTTAATTTGCTTTTCCTAATGGTTACTAATGTTGAGTATCTTAGTAATTCATAATATCATCTCTGTTGAAATATCTTTAGTGCATGCGAAGATAATTGTATTTTTTTCTTTACAAATTTATGAGTGAAGTAATTTAATTAATAGATTTTAAAAGGTTGAACCATCTTTGCATATTTGCAAGGATGCTTTAATATATTGCTCTATTCATTTTGCCACCACTTTATGTAGGAGCTTTGACTGTTGCTTTTTTCCTTTTGTGCTAGGGTATGCTGGCCTCATTTTAAAATATTTTAAAAATTTCACTTTTTATATGCCCATGAACATTTTACATAATAAATGTTATATATTAATTAATAGTTTGAAATTTCCTGTTAAAAGTTTTTGGTCCTGTTATCCTTTTGGGATTATTGCTTTCTGTTATATTTTTGATTTATACTGTGTTAAGTTTTCACATATTCTTGAATAATTTTGATAATTTTGAATGTTTTCTAGAAATTGTTCATTTCTTTGGCGTAAATGTGCATATTGTATTCACTTATAATTTTCAGCTTTTCCTGTGCATGTTGGTTACAGTCCTCCACTCTTAATATTTCTTGAGAAGGCAACATAATGTGATATTAATGTTAATGCCTCTGAAGTCACCAGGCTAACTCAGGATTCCAGCTCTGTACTTACTATCTGCTTTTGTACCAGTTTCTACTGCTATATAATAGGGATTATTTTTTGAGGACCTACTTTGTGCCAGATGCTTTTCCTTGTACTGGGAATACAGTAGTGAACAAAACATAAACATGTTTTACCTTTGTGGAACTTAACATTCTGGTGGTGCAAACATTAAACAAAACCAAAAATATATATATAGTGTGTTAAAGAGAAGTGCTGAGGACAAAAAATAAAACAGAGAGGAGGAAGATAATAATACACTTTTTATATTAAGTGAGAAAATAGGAGTAAAGTGCTTAAAACAGTGCTTGGCACTGAGAGCTCAATTTTTGCTCTTGTACTAACTCTAATTATTAATATTATTTTTGATCAAATTTGTTAGTGGTTATGACAGTTTCTTGGGTTTTTCAAGAACTAGCTCAGGTCTTATGGTATTTGGAGGGCTTTTTCATTAATCTATGCTTTTATCTTTCTGAATTCATTCTATTTTCTTTTGGTCTATTGTTAAACTTCCTCAGTTGAATGCCTGTTTATCATCAGTCTTCTTACTTTCTAATAAGTACATGTAAAGCTGTGAATTTTCTGTGAGTAATTCTTTGACTGTTTTTTTTTGGCATATAGTGTTCTAATTGATTCATCTCTTTATACACTATAATTTTAGGTTTAGTCTTTTTAAATTCTTTTTAAAATTTATTTATTCTACTTAGGTATACAGGTAGCAGAATGGAGCACAACTTTTCATTTCTCTGGTTGTACATGATGTAGAATCATATCATATATGCAGTCATACATGAAGCTAGGGATGTGATGTCCAACTCATTCCACCATTTTTATTGCCCCTATGCCCCCTCACCTTTGACCAAAGTTCCTCCATTCTTCCTGCGTCCTCTCCCCCATTATGGATCAGCAACTACTTATCAGAGAGAACATTCAGCCTTTGGTTTTTTGGGATTGGCTTACTTTGCTTAGTGTGATATTCTCGAACTCCATCCATTTACCTGCAAATGCCATAATTTTATTCTCTTTTATTGCTGAGTAATATTCCATTGTGTATATATATTCCACAGTTTCTTTATCCATTCATCTATTGAAGGGCATCTAGGTTGGTTCCACAGTTTAGCTATTGTGAATTGAGCTTCTATAAACATGGATATGGCTATATCACTATAGTTTGCTGTTTTTAAGTCCTTTGGGTACAGACCAAGGAGTGGATAGTGGTTCCATTCCAAGCATATATTCTTTGGTGTCTGTCTTCTTTGGTTCCACATAATAATTTCGAGACTTTATGCATGTTGTTGTGTCAGTATTCATTTTTATTGCTTTTTTGCCTGCTTGATACATAAAGTTTTTAAATCGTTTTATTTTGGAAAAGGCTACTTTAGATTCTTTTCATATCTTCCTGTTGGCAAAAGACATCTGGTCTGTAGTTACATGGGGAAAATATATTTAAGCACCCTGAGTTTTATGCCTGCTTATTAGTTGTCTACACTATAACAAGTGAGAGAACTAGAGGGAAGACAGATGGTTTGTGGAGCTTTGCTGACTTTCTAAACAGCTCCTTGGCACAGTTATTCTGGCTTCTGCCTCCCTGAGGGCTGGGATGACAGTGCAAGTAGAAATGCCCCTGATAATTAAGAGCATTCTGAAAGTGTGAAGAGTAGGAATTCCTAGCTCTTTCTGTATGATGCATCAATATGGTGAGCGTTCACTGAATCCAATCATAGGATTTACCCTTGTGATAGACATGCAGCCATAGAACAACTTGCACTATAATGGTGCAATATTTAAAGATTTTAAATTGTATTAAAGAATACAATTACAGTAGTTGCTTAAAGGAAATTATTAATTACTAAATTTTCAATCATTTGGAGACAAATTAATAAGTTTATTAATTATCTATAGTGTAGCCTTTTCTCATTCTTCTATCTTTTGACTTCTTTGTTTTGCTTTTTCATCCCTTTAAAGCAAAAGGCAGAGGAAAAAAGAAAAAAGGGAATTCTATTTGCTTTCAGTAGTTATAAAAGGTGTGTGTGTGTGTGTGTGTGTGTATGTGTGTGTGTTTCAGTGTGTAAATGTGGGAGATTTAAACTGTTTTCTAAAATAAACACATGCCTTTTCTGTGGGATGTGCTCTGTAGCTATGTGACTTTAGGGAAGTTACTTAATGTATTTCAACCTTATTTTTTTATTGATTAAAAGGAGTCAAATGCCTACATACCCTTCTCACATTATTCTTAACACAATTTATACAAAAATATTTTGTGCAAAAATACTTTGTAAATTTTAAAGTTCTGTTGAAATATATACATATATTTTATTTTTATAATTTTTTCTTTTTTTCATTAGATATATCTGATCTATACTTCTATAGAAGTAAAATGAACATGTTTCTGCAATATCATATGCAGTTTTTAAAAAAGCTAGTCATTGCAAAAATAAAATCCAATTTTAAAAAAATGTACCCCCTTAAAATGCAAAGAATGATGTTATTTTGAGAAAGTTGTTTTAAGGAACCGGTTGTTTTGTGCACACCTTTGTTAAGCAAGGAGCACAGAATTGGGGAATCATGAATACCTGGTACCTAATCCTCTTGTGACTAACTGGCTATTTTTTTTTTTTTTTTGAAGTTTCCCAAAAACTCTTAACTGGCTTTTTGATCCAGTCTTGTAGGAGCTTTCTCCCTTTGTCTTGGTTTTCTCACTTACAAAATATGGGAAATAATTTATATTCTGTCATTGGAGTGCTGTGATATTATTGTTATTCTTTCACTAAAATTATTTATAACCATTTGTCTTAGTTTTTCTGTGAATTCAGATTTCTACACATTGGACTTGCTTAAATTATATCTATTTAAGGCATGTATTCAATTCTGTTTGGGGGAAAGGGCTGAGATATTGTTGTCTTCTACTATAACTACACAATCTTACAAAATCATTTTTTAACATTTTCCCAGGAATAAAGAGTAGTACATTTGGTTACACAGTTTTATCATTCCATTAGAAGCTAAATGATAAGCATAAAGATACAGTGACTTCAATTGTTAAGGCCTGTACATTATTCATTTAACATCTGCTGTTGGTTTTTTTTTCGCTCAGTGGGTAAATAAATTACAACACATCAGCACATTTTTCATGCTTTGTGTTTAAGCACTTTAAAGTCATTTATTGTATTATTAATATTATTTTATTTCTGCTTGTTTGGCAGCACCTGAAGTTATCAATGCCCACGACTATAGCCAGCAGTGTGACATTTGGAGCATAGGTGTCATAATGTACTATTTGTAAGTAGCCTGCTAAATGTACAGGGTAAAATGAATGGATAGTCTCTGATGGTAGAATGACAATAGGTTTTAAATTAAAACTGAGCAATATAATTTTTAAAAAGTGATTTAAAAACCAACTGGGAAGTCATTCTAAAAAGCTCTCTTGGTTATCAAGTTCATCCCTTAGGTATTTTTTTTTTAATACTGCAAATTTATAACTTTCATCTTTGAAATACAATACATGATATGATCTAAGCAAAGTAAAAACTGTCCTAAACACTTTCCTGATTCCTTTCTACAAACCAAAAGCTTTTTTGTATTTTTTCACAATCTTTACTTATAGTTTGTCAGGTACAGAAAGGTATTGCATGCAGCCTGGCCCTACAGCTACCCATATAGACAGGACATATGTGGGGAGTGGCACTAACTAGGTAGAAATTTATTCAGGGTCTAGGGAGTGTTCTGTATTTCCCAGTTCTCTTAATGTTACTGAAGATTTCAGTGATTCTTCTTCCTCACTCTAGATTCAGTCAAACCCCAAGTCTTGTGATTTTTTTCCTTTGAACTATCCTTACCTATTTGATTTATCAATCTTTATCATTTCTCTTTATAATATCTTTTTTATAACATTATAGTGTCTTTCTGACTGTTCTCCCTGCTCTGGTTACCCTCCCCAGTTCATCTTGCTGTTCATTCTAAATCATAAATTTGATCAGACTATTTCTTTTTTTTTTTTTCTTCAATGCACTCAGTTCGTGGCCCCACTGATGAGCTTTCCTCTGCCCTATTGATCAGACTATTTCTTGATTTAAAATCCTCTGATGATCACTCCTTGCTATAGAAAAGTATCAGAGTATCCTGGCATGGCATGGCTTAGCAAATCTTTCATGACCTGACTCCAGTATGCCTTTCCAGTCTTGACCTAGGTGTGTGTTCCTATGTACCTACCTTATTTTATGGCCACTGTAGGCCACTGTGTATTACTCAAACACACCCTGTACTGCAAGCCGTTGGATGTCTGTATGTGTGTGCATGCATACATGTGTACACTCTTCTCTACAAACCTCTCTCCTGGGTGGGCCAGTTCAAACATTCAAGTCATCTGCTTCCTTTAGGTCCTATCCTATCCCAGCAGAGTTACTACATTTGTTATGGAAATGACTTCCTACATTCTACAGAGGATTTAAGGCATCATACCAAAAATGCATGCAAAACAGTTACATTGAAATAAAAAAAATAAGATTTGTACTTGTGTAAATATGATAATTGTTTACTTTGATGTGTGAACATAATGTAGTTTGAAAGTATAATTGTATAGATTGTACCTGTTTTTCTTGCTTTAAATTTCATGAAAGACAGAGATTTTATGTTTTCATCTGTGTATCCCTGATATCTAATACAATAACAGGGATGTGTTCACGTGCTCAATATGTTTGGTAAATTGAATTAAGTGAATTGTCTAAGAGGTGTTCTGAAAAGTTAGTGACCATTGTTCTGCTTCTTGGTGAGTATGAATGTTTTATGTTGATGCAACATTAGTTTTATGGTCATATTGAAGATTTCACTACGTACTACCTCTTCCAGATCATTTCTAAATATTGACATCACAGTAGTTACATTTTCACAGCTCTGTAAAATGGAATACACAGGCAGTAGAAATTGGATGATGTGACTGTAGCTGTGTGTTGGTCAACACACATCATTGCATATACAACATACAGTATAAATGTATTTGCAAAAGTTTTGATCATTATTTTGTGCTGATTAGAATCATAATTCAATAATTTTGAGTCCCAGTCTTCAATTAAAATATAACCGTTTTAAATTAAGCTTTTATACTCATAAGACATTCTAAGCAAGTCATATATAATATGTATAATCATATATTCTACAATTCACATGGTATTTGCTTGCTGCTGCCTCTTAAATTTTTTATTTATTTATTTTTGCTTTACTGGGGATTGAATCCAGGGCCCCTCATGTGCTAGGCAAGTGCTCTACCACTAAGCTACATTCTCAGTGTGTTTTCTTCTTAGTTTGGATTTGGTGTTAAGGTAAGTGAATACATTACATATCTTTAAAATCTTTCTCTTTCTTAAAGATACCATTTTAATTTTTCTGCTCCATAGTGTGGCTGCATGTCTTCATAATGGCTTCTTTTCTTTAAGGTAATTTTCCTTAGCTAATCAGTGTGTATTCATTAATCTGTTTGAGCCCAGTCATGTTATAGATAATTCCTTCACCAGAAGCACAAACACATTACCTTCTCCAGCGGGGACTATTTTCTTGTTTATCAGTTACCTTGAATTCATTTTTACTTAATTGGACAATAATAATATACTTTCTTAAAGGTGCAATTAACAAAAATAAATACTCTCTGTGGTTACTATCGTCTGCTGTTTTGATTCCTGTGGATATAAAAGAAAAGGATAGGAGGACTTTAAGAGGCATATTTTTATGTCTTGGATTCCCTTTTCTGAATGTGCAAGAAAATCACTGTCATAAAATTTCATATGCTTCTGATTGACCAACCATTAGATACATTTTACGTAAATAAAATTGCAAAGGACTGAGAAAAGTGGAATTTTAAATATATAGCCCTTAAGCTATAGTTACATGCTCATCAGGCTATGCAGGGGCAGCTAAGGAATTGGTGGATTCGCATATCACTGGTTGATAACAGGCTCAATGAGCTGGGCTTTTGCTGGCCTGTTCTTGTTGTAATATATAATAATTGTCCATAAGGCCATTTTTCTGCTTTTTTTTTCGTCTTTTATGGCTTTTAAAATTGTGTTTTTAAACTAAAAACAGCAAGGCAAATAAGATGAGTGAGAGGCAGGTCAGAAAGTTCTATAGAAATTTAAAGTATTAAAATGAAGGTTTTCATAGTAATTTGATGCATACTGACCTCTTAACAAGATGCTACTGGTAAATGAACAGCTCTAATTGTCCAGTCTAGTTTGATAAACCACTAGGATGAAAGTAACTTTAGTTACTTTCCTAGGAAAGTAATCATCATGAAAAACATCTATCGAATTTGACTTATTCAGAAATGTTCATGAGTTAGATTTTTAGAGAACTTGGAAGACATCTCTAAAGAAAATCAGTAAAAATATAACTATAATTCCTGAATTATAGAATGTACAAACAGTCCCAGGCTTACTTTATATACATTGCTGTGGTTTTACTGGTGTTAGTGGTTGTGTATAGTCAGCTTTCACTCACTCGCTTATTTATTTATTTATTTATTTATTTATTTATTTATTTATTTATTTATTTATACTGGGGATTGAACTCAGGGTTACTTGACCACTGAGCCATATCCCCAGACCTATTTTGTGTTTTATTTAGAGACAGGGTCTCACTGAGTTGCTTAGCACCTCACTACAGCTGAGGCTGGCTTTGAACTCGCCATTCTCCTGTCTCAGCCTCTCAGAGTGCTGGGATTACAGGCATGCGCCACCACGCCCAGCTCCCAACTTTCACTCTTTTAGACTGAAGGGTCAAATCATCATCTGATTTTCCTCATCCAGGTCTTTGTTTTGTATACCATAATTAAAGAGTTGTGGCCATTTTAATGGCTTTTTGGCTTTGTCTCAGAGCCTATAGAAATCATCAGGGTTGTCTTGGTTTATATTTATTATTACTTACATTTGTATATTATTTTACCATGAATAAAATCTCTTACATAGTCATTATACTCTCTAAACTCTCATTAGACTCTGACAACTCATTGTATATTTTTATAAGTTCAGTTTGCTTTATCTTATATGGCTTGTATCTTAAGCCATTGCCTTATCCTTTATGAGCCATTGCTCACATCAAACTGTATCTTCCCTATTAGCTGCTCCTGTTACTCTGTAGTTAAACTTATATACTTCCTGTATTTGAACCCCATTAAGCTTCCTCACCTGGAAGAGCTTTGGGTAATTTGCAAATATGAAGATTTCAGTGTATACATGTATACTTCCTCTGCCAGATTATTTCTCTCAGTGTTGAAATAAGAGCCTAGCACTGATCTTGGAAAACCCCATCACTTCCATTCTTACATCTGGAGAGATATCTTCTTCTTTCCTGTACTTTACATAAAGTACCACTATTTCCAAGTCCTGCAGAAACTTACCTTGCAATGGCTTTATTTTGATTATATTTTAAACATTTAAACAAAATAATTTCCTTTGTTTAGATTATGTGGAGAAGCACCCTTCTTGGCAAACTCAGAAGAAAACCTTTTTGAGTTAATAAAAAAGGGAGAACTACATTTTGAAGATCCGGTCTGGGATTCTGTAAGTGATTGTGGTATGTATAGATTTGCTATTGTTTACTAAAGCAAATATAATTAATATAAGAAAGTTGGCCAGTAGTAAAACTGTTTTACATCTCCATTCATAACATTTGCTTGGGAAATAAATTCTAGTTTACTTGTAGAAATAGTGATATCTTCACAGTGATTATTCATAATCAAACTTCCAAAAACCAGAAAATATGTAGTAAAAATTAAAGATGAAATTTGCTGATCTCTAGCCGATTTTTACCATAGACCATTAAACGAGGTAGTTTATGCAATAAAACTTCGCTTTAGGCTTTTTAAAAATTTATTAGGCATTTAAAACTGATGCTACTTGGAATTTTTCTTTTTATATTATACAGACTTAATCCTAAATAAATTGGAAAATATATGACATTAATTGTAGTTAAGAGAAATAAAATTTTTCAAGACTTTTCCCTTATTTCAGCTAAAAGTGTTTTGAAACAACTTCTGAAAGTAGATCCAGCTCACAGAATCACCGCTAAGGAACTACTAGATAACCAGTGGTTAACAGTAAGTTATAATAATACTTTTTTTCTATTTCTGACATGCTACTATTGTTCATGTCTTTTCATTTGGCTTTGTAGTTTTGCATATACTCATCTCACTCATCTTCTGACAAGTTAAAAAAGATTATTGAGTCTTGCTGTGTGTGGTGGCACACTCTTATAATCCCAGGGGCTCGGGAGGCTGAGGCAGAAGGACCTAAAGTTAAAAGCCAGCCTAAGTAACTCAGCAAGACCCTGTCTCTAAATAAAATACAAGAAAGGGCTAGGGATGTGGCTCAGTGTTTAAGTGCCCTTGGGTTCAATCACTAGTACCCACTCCCCACTATTATTAAATCTTGACACATTTCTAAATGAGCATTTTCAAATTGTTAAAACTATTACCAGTTGTTCATATATATTTAGAGATGCTTAAGTAAACTAGGCTTTGTTATTTGTCATGAAGGTATCATGTCCAGTAGAACAGAGGTGGGAAATGTCCATTATTGAAGCTGTGGAATCTTGAAGCAGTCTGTATAGTTCAGTGATGTAAAGCAGGGAACCTTTCACCTCTCTTTCAACTTTTCCATGAAAGGAAACTTTGGAGATTGAGAAAAGCCAAAGTCTCCAAACAGTGGCTTTTATCTGGTTTTAAATCTTAAGTAGTTGTTTATTTACATATTGTTTTCCACCATTAGATTAAAAACCTGCAGCATCGACCTCATACCTCTGTATCCCTGCTCGTGCAATATTACCTGGCCATAGCAGGAACTTTGGAAGATGCTGTTTCTTGCCTCTCAATTTTTCTTTTCTTGTAATAAGAATCCTGATGTTTAGCTGGAAACTTTGCTATCTAGTTAAGACTTTATACCCCAGTCTTCTTTGCTAATCATTATGATGGTCAATGAGATATGAAAGGAAATGGGTGTAGTTTCATTTTATATGGCAAAGTTACTGCTGATGTGGTGGCTGGAGTTTGATAGCCATTTCATTTTTTAAATTTATTTTAATTGGTGCAACTCAGTTATGCAAAATTGTAGGTTCCATTATGGCATATTTGCACATACTTAAAAACCATGATTTTGGTGGTGTAAATGGATGGTGGAAGGAAGCAGGCAGTGAGTCCTGATCTCCTCATAACACAGAAAGGAAAAGCAGAACTGAGAACTTTATTACAAGCTTATCCCTCGATTTGAGGAACCATGGAGAATAATAGCAACAAGTTTTTGTTTGTTTGTTTGTTTGTTTTTCTTATAAGGTCGAGTTGTTCAGGGCTTGGCTCTGAAGTGATTATAGTAAATAGAGTTCAGTGGCATCTCTTAAAGTGGGCTGATATTGGGATCAGCAGAGATAACACATTGATTAAAAATATCAATATTTTCCCAGGCCTCTTCAGAGAAAGCAGCTCATAAAGTAGTCCCTCACTTAAAAGAAGAAGTGATAACTATACCAATAGATGGGTAGACATACAAACAATATGAAAAAGCAAGGGAATAAACTATCCCAAACAGCTCATAATGCTTCAACAACTTGACTCCATCAACACCACAGTGGAAGAATTTTAAAAATTCATAGTTAAAATGTTCTATGAGTGAAATGATGATTTAAAGAGTTAAATCAGAGACAAAATACATGAAGTAGAAGATCATTTCAATAAAGAAATAAAAATTCTGAAAAACAACCAAATGGAAATCTTGGAAATGAAAGACTCAATAAACCAAATAAAAATTCAGTGTAAAGCATTGTAGAGAGCCATTGGCGGGCTATGTGTGGACCACCGTGCATCCTAGGCATTTGAATAGGAGAATCTGGTATCTAGGAATGGCCAGCGATATTCATCTGGTTGATTGCCCACACATCCAGAGCCCTGTTCAAGCTCTATTCAAGCCAAAAGTCCCATACAGCACCAGAGATGGGCTGACCTGCTGTAGCTGCACAGTCCCTCTGAGATGGGTGTGACCTGCCAAGATGCCAATCAACCTGCTAACTGTAAGACATCAAGAAGCAATACTCCACCCTTGAAATCTTATCCCTGCCTTTTATACACCCCTTTAAATAAACCATGGGAGCCATTTTCTCTTGTCTTTCCCAGCTCCAGTGTGAGCTAGATCTATCAGGGGCTCCATCCTTTTGAAACTATAATTCTGTCTTTGTCTTTTGTTGTTTACTTATTATTCTATACTTTAATTTCTCAGGTAGCTTACATCCTCCTTGGCAGGAAGAAGAATCCCCCAAAGGAGACACTGGACATCTCCCCTTAAAGCATCACCAATAGATTAAGCCACTTTGAAGACAGATTTTTCAGACCTTGAAGACAAAGTGTATCATCTTTTTAAAAATATTTTTTTGTCAATGGACCTTTATTTTTCTTTATTTATATGTGGTGCTGAGACTTGAACCCAGTACTTCACACAGGCCATGTGAGCTTTCTAACACTGTGTTGACTCCAGCACAGTGTCTAATCTTGAAAATGAAGTTGAACATAAAGAAAAGATGTTAAGAGACCATGAACAGAATATTCAAGAAAACTGGGATAACATTAAAAGGCTAAATTTAAGAATTATTAAGGTAGATTAAGGCTCTGAAATACAAGCTAAAGGGATGCAAAATATTTTATTTTATTTTTTAAAAACAACCTTTATTTTATTTATTTATGTATGTATTTTGTATGTGGTGCTGAGGATCGAACCCAGTGCCTCACGCATGCGAGGCAAGCGCTCTACCACTGAGCCACGACCCCAGCCCCCAAAATATTTTCAATTAAATAATATCAGGAAATTTTCCAAACCTAAGAATGAGATGGAAATTCAAATACAAGAAGGATATAGGACTCCAAATATATAAAATCACAATATATTCTCTCCAAGACACATTATAATGAAAATGGCTAACATACAGAGTAAGGATAGAATTTTAAAAGGTACAAGAGAAAAATGACTGGTCACATTTAGAGGTAAACCAGTTCAAATTTCAATTGATTTCTCAACCCAGACTCTAAAAGCCAGGAGGGCTTGGAGTAATATATACTAACATCTGAAAGAAAATGGATGCCAACCAAGAAGACTATATCCAGAAAAATTAGGCTTCAGAATTGAAGATGAAATAAAAACATTTCATTATAAACAGAGGCTAAAAGAATTCATAACTAGAAAGCCTGCACTACAAACATGCTCAAGGAAATATTTTATGAAGAAGAAATGAAAAATAAAAATGAGAACCAGCACAAAGAAGAATTACACTAGAATAATCAAAGGAGAATCAAGTCTTATTTAAGCATTAGAAATTAATCAAAATGCAGGAAATAAAAATCTTCTCTCAATAATAACACTGAATATAAATGGTCTAAACTTTTCAATTAAAAGACATAGATTAATAGATTGGATTAAAAAACAAGACCCAACAATATACTGTCTGCAAGAAACTTACCTCATAGGCAAAACATCCACAGACTGAAGGTGAAAGGATGGAAAAAGACATAACATTCACATGGAACTCATAAACAAGCAGTAATAACTATTCTTATACCAGATAATGTGAACTGCAAGCCAAAATTAATCAGAAGAAATAAAAAGGTCCTTCATATTACTTAAGGGAATCATATATCAATGAGATAATGATTATAAATATTTATGCCCCAAACAATGGTGCATACATAATTATGCCTCATACATGAAACAAACCCTTCTAAATATTAAGAATCAAATAGACCACAATACAATAATACTGGGTAACTTTAGCATGCCTCTCTCATGAATAAATCATCCAAACATAAAAAGTAAGTTTCTACAGAACTAAAGAATATAATGAGTAATATTAACCTAATAGACATCTATAGACTGTTTCATTCATCAATGACTGAATTCACTTTCTTCTCAGCAGCACATGGAATATTTTCTATTATAGACCATGTTTTAGGTCACAAATCAAATCTTTGCAAATAGAAAAAAAATAGATATAATACCTTGCTTTCTATCAGATCATAATGGAATGAAATTAGAAATCAATGATAGATTAAAACCCATTCTAATACCTGGAGATTAAATAATACACTTTTTAATGATGAATGGATAGCAAAAGAAATCAAGGGAGAAATAAAAAACTACTTAGATGTAAATGAGAATAGTAATACAACATATCAAAATCTTTGGCACAGTATGAAGGCAGATCTGAGAGGAAAGTTCATAGCATTGAATAGAAAAGAAAAAGAATAGAAAGATAACAAATAAATAATCTAACATTCCATCTCAAGACCCTAGAAACAGAAGAACAAACCAACATCAAAATCAGTAGAAGATAGGAAATAATTAAAATCAGAGCCTAAATTAATGAAACTCAGAATAATAAAAAACAATACAAAAGATCAACAAAACAGAGTTGGTTTTTGTGAAAGGACAAACAAGATAAATAAAACTTTATCCAAACTAACCAAAAGAAAGAGGGAAAAAATTCAAATTAACCAAATTCAAGATGAAAAGGAAGTATCACTATAGATACTACTGAAATCCAGAGGATAATCAGAAACTATATTGAAAATTTATACTCTAGTAAGCTAGAAAATCTTGAGGATATGAACAAATTCCTAGAGACATAGGACCTACCCAAATTGAACCAGGAAGATATAGAAAACTTAAACAGATCAATATCAAGTAATAAAATTGAAGCAGTTATTAAAAGCCTTCCAACAAAGAAAAGCCCAGGACTGGATAGGTTCTCAGCCGAGTTCTCCTAGAACTTTTTTTTTGGTACCAGAGATTGAACCCAGGGCCACTTAAAATCTAAGCCATATCCACAGCCCATTTCATTTTGAGACAGAGTCTCACCAAGTTGCCCAGGAAATTGCTAAGTTGCTAAGGCTGGCTTTGAACTTATGCATCCTGCCTTAGTCTCCTGAGCCACTGGTATTTTTTGTTTTTTACATGACAGTAGAATGTATTTTGACATAGCAAATATACATGGAGTATTACTTCTCATTTCTATGGTTGTACATCATGTGGAGTTACACTGGTTGTCTATTCATACATGAACATAGGAAAGATGAATGTAGCAATAGGTGAAAAGAAATACATATGAAATATATTTTTCTGAAGTAAAAATGACAGAATTTAGTGATTTAGTGAACAAAATTTAGTGAACAGAATTTAGTGAACAAAAATTACATCCAGAGTTTGCTCTAACTGGTTGGACAGTAGGGGCCATTTACTGAGGTGTGGAAGACTGCCTGGCAGGGGGCAAGTGTGGTGAATCAAGAGTTCTGTATTAGAAATTGTAAGTTTGAAATACCTATATGGCATCCAAGTAGATATATCAAATAGTTAATTAAATATGTGAGTCTGGAACTGGAGAATTCTGAGCCAGAGATGTAAATTTGAGAATCATAAGTATGTAGATGCCATGTTAAGCCATTGGTCTAAAGAGATAAATTAGGAAGAAAATACAGATAGAGAGAAGAGGCCCTAGCAACATGCTTTTAGACACAACATTTAGAAGAGACCCAGATAAGTTTAGGTTCTGTAAACATAACAGTGGTATTACTGTTTTAAATTCTCTAATTTTCCTTTGACAATTTTTGATCATTTCTTTGAATAACGTTTTTTTTTTTTCTTTAAAGGCTAAAAAAAAAAAAATAGTCTTCATTCAAAAATGGATTATATCTGCCCTCTTTTGTGAATATGTTGATATCTCATAGGATTCTGCACAGTAATTATTTCTGGTCTACAGCAATTGTGCAAATGAGTTAGCAGCTAGATAGATCATTGCAAAAATGTACTGAGTAGATTTAGTAGTAAAGGAAAATAAAATTGTAAAACAGATGGCGTGCCTTAAAAATTTATCTCTTCTCTGCACCACACAACATTCGGGTTTGGCCATTTAATTATTTGTTTTCTAATTAGTACAACTTTATTTCTGGCTTTGGTCATTTTTCCAGAAGTCTCCATTTTTGATCCTCTGTAACATTTGTCTCTATGAAGTCTTTGCCAAATGGATAGAAAAGTGACAGATATTGTATACTATATTGGACTATACTAAGGAGTTCAGTGTATGAAATTTAGAATCCTGGCATTTTACAAACTTCTAAAAGGCAAAACTCTTCTTCTTAACCACTTGAAGTCTTACTTCCTATAATTCATATCCTCTGTTTGAAATAATCCAAAGAAAGCATGATAGTTTCCTCAGTGCTTTACTGCTTTAGAATCTATTTACACTATCTTTTACACTACCTACCACCTAATAACATGTTTTTCAAAGACTTTATTAGGCAAAAAGTATCTATGGCTTAGCCTGTGTATATTGTGTGTTTTGAAACATGTTACGTATCTGAAAAGTATTATGAGAAAAATAATTATTTCTATATCCACATTTAAATGAATGGAATTTCAAATAAACATGCATTTTTGAAACATGTATTTCAAAATTTAAATGTTAGATGTAAGGAAAAACAGTTAAAAAATGCCTCTCCTGCAAAAGAAGAGTGTGATGATGACTACTGTTGCCAGGATTGTGTCTATTGTTTTATTGTGTCTGTTTCTTCCTTTTTTCCTCTTTACCATCAACAGTGATTCAGGAGATAATTGCTTCTTATTAGACAATTGCATTTCTTCAGATCCTCTAGTGACAGGTAACACCAAAAATTTACATTTTAAAACAAGTTTCTCAGGAATTTCTTGTGCCCACTTAAATTTTAACAACCATTGGTATAAGTTAAGAAAATTATTTTCTTCTATGCCTTGTCAAAATATAGTCCCTAGTTTTGAGCTTCATTGGTATTATTCATAGATTAAGTAAATCTTTCAACACTTTTTTAATGCCTACCATGTGTTAGGTCCCGTGCTTCATAGTAAAATATAGTTAAAGATATAAAAGACATAAAGAACTTACAATCTTGTAAGGAAAACAAGCTATGCATAAGATACAATGCAAGGAAGAAAATGATAAATGACATAAGAAATTGCCAAATGGCTGGAGGTACAGAGGCAAGCAAGTGTGAAATCAGGAAGTTCAGTATGATTGACAGAAAACATTCTTGAAGGAAATGAGTGGAAAATGAGACTAGAAAAGGAAAGAAAATTGTGAGGGGGCTTATATGCCAGGTTAAAGAGTTTTAGCTTCTTTGAAATGAAAAAAATTATTATTATAGTGCATCAGTCTCACAGGTGGATTATTTTAAATAGAACAATAATCATTTAAATGCCTATACTGACTTTAACAAGTATCTTTTGATTTTAATCCATCAGGCATTATCAGAGTACAAAGATTAATAAAATACAGTCCCTCTCCTTGAATAATTTACTACAAGTTCCATTCTGCACTTTATAGTCATATTTTTCAAAGGCACTTGTAATGGGGTGTAGGGCTGAATTTCAGAACAGTCTTTCCTAATGTGTGAACAGGGCCCTTGCTCATTAATTTATAAATTGTTATTCAGGTTTTGGTCATTAGCTTTTGACCTTTAGTCTTGACATATACACCTACATAAGAGGATAGCTGTTATTTTTCCCCTTCTGAATTTTTTCATCCTAAATGTGTTCAGACTCTTACCTTTATTTTATTATATGTTATTATTAAATTTTTAGTTATATCATATATACATTATGTGTGTGTATATATATACACACACACACACATATATATGAATATGCTGTTGAGTACCTATTCAATGAAGCTTTTTGTAAAAATTATATTAGGAAGAAGTTCATGAGCCAGGACACCTGGAGATTTATTTGATATTTTATTACTGATATATACTAAAAATACAACATATAGTTATTGAATAACTTCTACATACTGTGGGGAACACAGTTTCAGCCTGGATAGTCCCTACGCTCAGGATGCCCAAAGCTTTAGTAAAAGGTTTAAAACAAAACCACAGGGAGAGGATGATAAATCTATACAAATATATATGTAGCACTACTACTAAATTTCCAATAAGAGAGCCATTATTCTTTTTAGGGGGTTATAAAAAAAAGTACTTGAAGGTGGAGGTAATATGTGATCTGACTATAAAAAGTAGGTAAAAGTAGAAATTAGTTTTGGAGCTAGAATAAGGGGAATTCTAGATGGAAATAACTTTATAAATGCTTATGTAAAGACAGAAAAAAACATGAAGTATATTCAGAGACTAGTTAGTAGTTTTATTTTTCTAGACCCATAGAAACTATATAGGGCAGTAGTAGTTAAGCTGGAAAGGCAAGAGAGGGCTATTTTGCTCTTGGACATTGACTAAGACTTTATTTTACACTTGGCTTATATGGCAATGGCTTACCACTGCAAGACACTGAAGTACTATGATCACAGCTGGGCTTGTGTGAATTCCTCTTTTGTCCTTCCAGACCTTGTAGGGTGGTGTGAGTGGACCTGGATGGTGCTTATGGGCTAGACCTAGTGACTCTAGGCTAAGAGAACTCCTACATGAAATAGTTTAAAGCTAGAAGAGCCCTAGTAATAAATTTGATTTCAAAATATCCAGGGAGCCATAACATGTATACACAGTTAAGGTATAGAAGCCAGGGTCTTAGTAGGGCTTGTGGTTCAACCAAAAGCCAGAATCTAAATGGAAACATGGTAGGCACTGTAACAACTTGGGAACAAGTAGCACATGTCTGAGGCATTTATAGGTCAACTCCTTCAATTTGTGGTTTGGTGTGTGAATTGTTGACCAGAACAGACAGAACTTCAGGAACAGTTTTCTAGCAACAGTATATGATATAGTCTGCATGATGGCAAGCAGAATTCGGAGAACTGAAGTAGGACTGGGCTGAGACAATGAAGATTGAACTAGGACAATGAGTAGGAACAGAGAAGTGGGTAGAAATAAGACACAAAAAGAAAATCAACACAAATTTGAAGTTAAGTACAATTGTTAGGTAAGAGAGAAAACTCAGGTGACTGGGAAAATGCTATAAGGCCAAAGAAAGTTTAGAATTGCTCGTGTTGTAGATTGGGAAAAAATGATGTGCTTTTTGGAATAGCCTATTAAAAATTTTATGCTTGAGTTTTTCTGAAAATACTTTTGAAAAATGAGACATCTCTTCAGATATTTTTAGGTTGTACTTTAAACATTTTAAGAGACATTAGAATAGGCAACCCCCAAATTTAAAAATCAACAAAATGAATATATTAAAAGAGAAAGGAAAATATTACTAATACAAAACAAGGATATGAAATGCTAAAGAAAGAACCAAGTAGAACTATTTAGGTATAAAAATATAGCTGTTAAAGTATAGAATGCAGTTATGTAGGATATATAGTGAAATAGGTGCAGTTAAAGAATAAATTAAAAACTAAAGGATCAGATTGTAGAGTTTTATATAGAAGAAAGTATGAGAGTGTAAAGAGATTGAAAATACAAGAGAAATGTTAAGATATATGAAATTAAAATTAAAAGTGTTAAAAACCATATAAAAGCCTCAGAAAGAAAAATATAAAGGGCTGGAAGGAAATCTTTTAAGAAATTATCGAGATAAATTCATCAGATTTAAGGAAAGAAAAAAGACTTCAGATATAAATGGACACTAGACAACCAAATAGGAAGGATGAGGAAAAACTGACAGACACATGACAAAATTTGAGAACATCAAAAAATAAAGAGACATTTAAAAAATCTCCCAAAGAGAAAGAACAAATCAAGCAAATCATATCAAAAAGAAGAATCACAGTGAAGCAGTATTGGATGCAAGATTGACTGGAATATGTTAAGTGTATTAAAGGAAAAAGAGGTTCAGTGGTGCACACTTGTAACCCAAGCTACTTGGGAGGCTGAGGCAAGAGGATTGCAAGTTCAAGGCCCAGCCTTGGCAACTCAGTGAGACTTTGTCTCAAAATAAAACAAATAAAATGGAGTGGGAATGTAGCTCAGTGGTAGAGCTGCCCTGGGTTCAATTCTTGGTTAAAAAAAAAAAAAAGGAAGGAAGGAAAGGAGGGAGGGAGGGAGGGAGGGAGGAATTGTTATTTGTATGAAAGGAAATGATAAAAATGTTTTCAAAATTGGGGCTGGGATTGTGGCTTAGTGGTAGAGCGCTTGCCTTGCGTGTGTGAGGCACTGGGTTCGATCCTCAGCATCACATAAAAATAAACAAATAAAGATATTGTGTCCATCTACAACTAAAAAAATTTTTAAAAAATGTTTTCAAATATACATAGCCTCAGAGGATTTACTACTAGAGTCTAACACTTAAAACATTTGGTAAAAGAAGTACTTAAATAGGATGATAAACAAATCCAGGACATGCTACATAGAGTTATGTGCAGCAAAAGTCTTTAAATACCTTGGTTAGGTTTCTTGATATCTTTTTAAAAACAAAACAAATAAACAAAAACCAAACCAAAGAAGAAGAGAAAGTATATTCATAATAACCTAAAAGTAAAATTTGAGGTAATATCTATATGATGGGCATTGGGAAGGGAGCAAGAACAAAGGTACATGAAAGTGTGCTAAGGGGCTGGGTTGTGGCTCAGTGGTTAAGCACTTGCCTCGCACTTGTGAGGAACTGGGTTCAATCCTCTGCACCACCTAAAATAAATAAATAAAGGTATTGTGTTTATCTACAATTAAAAAAAAGAAGGGTAAACTGTGCTAAAAGAGAATATACAGACTTGGTTCCAAGATGGCAGCCTAGACAGACATGGCATTCCTAGTTTCTCCAGGACTGGGCTTTATAGTGGAAACACTGTTTTTCAGTGAGTTATTAGAAGACACCCTATAACTGCCTCCATGTAGGAAGTCCACTGGTGTGCCCACAGGGTTGCCAGGCCCTAGCGTTTACACAGGACCCCAGCTGCAAGCTGGTGCAGAACCAATCACCCTGTGCAAAACCCGCTCCCACACAGGATCCCTGGCTTCAGTGCCCACACACCCTGTAGGACCTCTGGTCGCCCACCCACACAGGACCTCTAGTGTTGCTCCCAAGCGGGACCCCTGGCTGCTGCTCTTGTATGGATCACCATCTACCAGGGTAGAACTTCCCTGTTTGCCTATACCTGGGGACACAGGACAGGATCTGGAGACAAACTTTTACTTCTGCACAGCACACCACACAGCTGCATCTCCGAACATGTTACCCAACACCACTGCCCAGCCAGGCCCTTCACTCTGTCTCTGAAGCACACGCCTTCATTATGAGACTGCAGCCTCACCATCTTGGACCTAAGCGGATACCAGTAAGTGACAACTCCACCTACTGGAAGAGAAGGGAAGCAATCCTGTTTATTTATATTGAGACTTTTTTCTCCCTTCTATTATTCCTTTTTCTTTTTTCTCTTTTCTTCCTTTCTTTTTCTTCTTTTCTATCTCTCTCTGTCTTTTCCTGTCCTCACATCCCCAACATTTCTGAAATCAAGTATTTTTTATGCTTTAGGCTACTGTGGACCAGGATATCTAAGTAGTGTACTACAGTTGTATTATATAGTCTTGTAACTTCCATCTTTACATGTTTTATTTTTCTTAATTCTTATGTCTCCTTGTTAGTTGTACTCTGTTTTCTCCCTACTTACTGGTCTTCCCCAAATCTCTTTCTCTCTTTTCTACTACTAGCCAACTACTTTTGGATTCCCCTTCATGCTTTCTCAGATGTAATAACTATATCCTCACTTCCTATCTCCCTAACATCTCATCCTACACCCCACTCCCGGTTCTCTCTAGTCCACCAACAGAAACTGTAGACCCTTGTACAAACCTATTGTTTATATAGTAGATGCTAATTGAACTCATAATTTCTATATATTGTGACAAAGCTGTAAATGTATTTAGGAGCTCTTAGGAGCTACTTGGTTTAAAACTATTATTGGTCTCCCCCTTAAAGGAGGGGTATTGGAACCCCATAGGGAATCTGTAAGCCTATAGGATAAAGACTGTAACACTTCAGATCCACAGTGCTAGAAGGGAAGACACACAAACAACATAAAAAAAAAAAAAAAAAAAAAGGAAGAAAGTGCCTCAAATAAACCAAGATACTACATTCTTAGAATCCATGGTCAACACAACAGAAGAAATGTCAGAGAAGGAGTTCAGGATGTACATAATTAAACTGTTCTGTGACTTAAAGAATGATGTAAGACAGCAAACCAGGCAGCAAAAGATCATTTTGATAAAGAGATACATAGGCAAAAGGTTACTTCAATAAGGAGATAGAGATTCTGAAAAAGAACCAAATAGAAATCCTCAAAATGAAAGAAAGAATAAACCAAATTAAAAACTCAATAGAAAGCATTACCAACAGATTAAATCACTTGGAAGACAGGACATCAGACAATGAAGACAAAATATTTAATCTTGAAAATAGAGTTGACCACACAATGAAGATGGCAAGAAGCCATGGACAGAACATATAAGAATTATGGGATAACATGAAAAGACCAAACTTAAGAATTATTGGGATAGAGAAAGGCGTAGAATTTCAAACCAAAGGATGATGAAATAAAAACTTTCAAGATAAACAAAAATTAAAAGAATTTGCAGCAAGAAAGCCTGCACTACAGAACATTCTTGGCAAAGAATGTTAGAATATATTAATATTTTCTATTAATAATAGAAAATATTCTATGAGGAGGAAATGAAAAACAACAATGAAAACCTGCAAAGGGAGGAACTACACTAAAGGGGAGACCAATCAAAAAAGAATCCCAGTCACGTTAAAAGCTAAAATAAACCAAAATGTCTGGGAATGCAAACCATGTCTCAATAATAACACTGAATGTCAATGGCCTAAACTCAGCAATTAAAAGACATAGACTGGCAGATTGGATTTTTAAAAAAGACCCAACAATATGCTGCCTCCAAGAGACTCATCATAGAAAGAGACATTCACAGACTGAAGGTGCAAGGATGGGAAAAAATGTATCACTCACATGTTCACTGTGTAAACAAGCAGGGGTTTTCATCCTCATATCAGAGAAAGTGGACTTCAAACCAAAGTTAGTGAAAGGGATAAAGAAGGTCATTTCATAGTGCTTAAGGGAATCATACATCAACAAGACATAACAATCTTAACTACCTATGGCCCAAACAATGGGGCATCTTTGTATGTCAAATAAAATCCTTCTCAACTTCAAGAATCAAATAGACCATAACACAATAGTACTGGGTGACTTTAACACACCTCTCTCACCATTGGATAGATCCTCCAAACAAAAACTAAACAAAGAATCTACAGAACTCAATAGAATAATCAATAATCTAGATTTCACTGACATATATAGAATATTCCATCCTTCAACAAGCAAATTCACTTTTTTTCTTCACAGCACATGGATTCTTCTCTAAAATATATCATATGCTATGTCACAAAGCAAGTCTTAGCATATACAAAAAAAAAAAAAAAAATAGAAATACTACCCTGCATCCTATCTGACCATAATGGAATAAAATTAGAAATCAATGACAGATTAAAAAATAGAAACTACTCCAACACCTGGAGAGAAAATAATATGCTATTGAATGATGCATAGATAACAGAAGATATCAGGGAAGAGATAAAAAAAATTCTTAGAGGTAAATGAAAACTCTGATACAACATACCAAAATCTCTGGTACACCGTGAAGGCAGTGCTAAGAGGAAAGCTCATTGCATTAAGCTCATTCATTAAAAGAAGAAAAAGTCAACAAATAAATGACTTGACACTACATCTCAAAGCCCTAGTAAAAGAGGGACAAACCAACACTAAAGGAAGTAGAATATAGGAAATAATTAAAACCAGGGCTCAAATCAACAAAATTGAAACAAAAGAAACAATTCAGAAAATTGACAAAACAAAAAGCTGGTTCTTCGAAAAAATAAATAAAATTGACAAACCCTTAGCCAGCCTAACGAAAAGGAGAGAGAAAACCCAAATTACTAAAATTCATGATGAAAAAGGAAATATCACGACAGACACTACTGAAATACAGAGGATAATTGGAAACTATTTTGAAAATTTATACTCCAGTAAAAGAGAAAACCCTGAAGACACTGACAAATTTCTAGAGGCA